>CM065918.1:25380835-25525835 GCA_033439105.1 Magallana nippona | reverse complement strand
TTAATAGAATTAAGATATTGAAATATTTAGTTACATTTTTGGAACTTGCTTTATTTGAAATAAATAGTATACATGTAATAAACAGCAAAACACCGGGACATTTTACTCTTGCAGACAAGGTATTATACCGAGTCCATAAACTATCTTTAAAACTGAACACTACTCGTAAAAGGTATTGTCCGCCATATTAATCTTTCATCGCCGCTCTCCGTTAAACCCCTACATGAGCCGCAGACTTCATAACAGTTCAAAGTATTTCGCTGTAGAGGTCTCAACAGTTTGGACGTAATCTTGCCTCGCCGTGTTACTCAGTCGAGATGAAATTTACACACATTTTCCAACGCAGGAGAACTAACTTCAAATAAACCGGTCAATGCATTACTTACAAACAGAATATGTACAAAAAACAAGAAATAAATGCAAAAAACCGACGACCACGGATGGAATGCAACACGTCTGCCACGAGTTTTAGGTGTGCAATCGGGAGTAGCGATATCGAAGGGTTTATATACCTGTGTGACGATGCCTATTTACGAGCGGTGTTCAGCTTTAATGTTAATAATATTCTGTATTTTTCGCTTTTCCGTATTTTTTCCTAAAAAGTACAAATACTTTTTACATTGTAATCTGGAATAATACATAGAAGTTATTCATATTTGTTATGAAAAGTCAAAAATTATCGAAATTCATATGTGGTTCAGTAATTACGAATAATATTCACTGTATATTCTTTTTACATAAAAGAAGCAGAACACATTATACATTGTTTAATTGAATCTCATCATCTTCAACAAAGAAATTCAGAGCCAATGATTTCCAAAATAATAAATATCTTTACCATAACATAATAGTTGTGAGGTATATATTTTCAAGATTTACATAAATATGATTTAAAGAATTGTATAATTCTGTGAAGTTAGTCATATGAGATTGCCAAAAACAAAACTTATAACAAAGCAAATCAAATTACTGTTAGTACTCGAAAGCGGTTAGCAAGCCTTGTTTTAAACCTACACAAACAGAAAATACTGCTCATGCACCACGTTATTTTTTCAAACTGCAGAATGCCAACAAGGGAATCGATGCCGTTAATATAAGCAATATTCTTATTCACAAGAAAGTTCAGTCCTGCATTCTGCCATATTTCAAGATAAAGTCAACCCCTTGTATTTCCTACAATTATACTTCAACCATTTTTTCCAAACTCTTCAATTACAAACAAACTCTACAAGACCTTCATATCGAACAACTGAAAGATAATCCTCCAACGTGTTCACGTTCTTCTTCATCCTACAACTATAGTTCTGCGGGACACGTCATTACTGGTGATGTTAATTTAGTTAACAACGAAGACCTAAGGTCACTTATTATGAAAGGACCAAAATTTAGGGAGCCTAGGTCCTTCACATGGCGTCGTAATTTTATACATATCATGAATTCTGTTGAAGATTACGCCAAGCAACGGGCAAAATCTGAAAAAGAAGACCTTGATACCTTGTCAGAGTGGGTTAAAAGCAACAGATGTATTAAAATATCGTATTAAACGACTGAGAGGTCAAATGAAAACCATCTATCCTTCTGTTTTCAATAAAGCAGAAGTGAGAAAGGAACTAGATAGATTGCACGATCAGTATATACTGGTCCCTGCTGATAAGGCAAGTAACAACATTGTCTTTGTTTGTAAGGCACATTATATTAATTGCATTTTCAAAGAACTAGGTTTCGATTCTACACATGATAATCCTACTTACACCAATAGCAGCCTTTCCAAGCAGGAAATACTTCAAAATCTTAAATCGGTTATGGATATCTTTAATATCCCCAATAAACAAAAGGAATTTGATTCATCTTATTTGTACTGGATTCCAAAGCTTCACAAAAGTCCTTACAAATAGAGATATATAGCAGATTCCAGTAATTGTTCGACCAAACCTCTCTCTTTACTCCTTACTTAAATTCTTACAGTAGTGAAGGAGAAACTTCAAGAGTACTGTACAACAATATACTCCAGAAGTGTTGTGAATCAGATGTGGATACTTAAAAACTCTAAAGAATTATTAGAAACTTTGAGGTCACAAAATCTTACCAAAATCAATACCACCAAAACGTACGATTTTTCAACGCTTTATACAACCATTCCCCATGACAAATTAAAATCTAGGCTTTTTGATATCATCGACAGTTTTTTCTTCAATAAAAATGGAAGTCGTAAAAATGCTTAACTTGTCATTGAAAATCTAAAAAATTGTTTTGTTAAAAACCATTCTGATTGCACAAAAGTACTTTGAAGTTGACATTAAAAAGATGCTTGAGTTTCTGACATTTATGTAGTTTTTGGAAATCAAGTCTTCCAACAATCTGTTGGAATTCCCATGGGTACCAATTGTGCCCCCATTGTTAGCAGACCTATTTTTGTATTCTTATGAAGCAGAATTTATTCAAAAACTTGTACGTGAAAAAACTAAATCACTCGCTGTGGCCTTCAACTCAACATTCAGGTATATCGACGACGTATTATCAATTAACAATTGTTATTTCCATACTTACGTCGATTCGATATATCCCAGTGAACTTGAAATAAAAGATACCACAGAGTCTGCGTCATCTGTTTCATATTTGGATATTTTACTGAAAATGGACATTGATGGTAACCTAACAACAGAACTTTATGATAAACGCGATGATTCAACTTTTCTATAGTCAACTTTCCTTACTTATGTAGCAATATACCTTCATCACCTGCATATGGTGTTTTTGTCTCTCAGTTAATTCGATACGCAAGGGCATGCTCTCCGCATGAACAGTTTCTAAGGCGAGGCAAGCTACTGACAAACAAGTTGATAAAACAGGACTATCAACAGACTCGTTTGAAGTCATCTTTTCGTAAGTTCTATGGTCGATACAACGACCTTGTCAGCAAATACAATCATCACCTGGGTCGCATGCTGACTGACGTTTTTCATACTAATTGTTAGACCATAATTTATCACCTAATTGTCTACGGGCTTTTCCGTTTTTACCCCGATTACGACAAAGAGCACACGGCAGGTGTGACCGGTCAGCAGAGGATACTCACTCCTCCTAGCCACCTGATCCTACCTCTATCTTTTTTAGAGGTCCGTGTTGCTCTGCTTTGAATTTGTATTTCGTTTCATGGATTTTTGAGATGGTTGACGGTTTGTTATTGTCATTTTTTCATTTCCAATACACGTAATTGCATAAAAAGTTTATACTGAAAAAATCAACATTATATATCTTTCTCTATGTGAAATACCGGTGTATGTGTTGTCTAAACATGGGGTCAAAACTCGGTAAATGCTTGCATCATTAGAAAGAATTCTACTTTACTAGGATCATAAATGAAAATGTGAATGTGTCATTTGTGTTCCCAAAAAGTCTATAATTACATCAAATAAGGATCGACCTTCAGTACTATCAATACTTTGATTCAACATAAATGTCGCGTTGTTGAAACAACCGGTTGCGTAATAGTTTTTGGTTACATGATATAAAGCGCTGTGTAATCAATTTGAAAACCAGCACAAAATCAATCTGTTTTCTAGCAACAAACAATAAATTTTAAGAATTTTTTTTAACTTGGTGTTTATGATTGAAGTATGTACTGGGTAAGCTTAGCTTCGGGACCACCATTTGTTTTTTAAAAACCCATATTTTACTAAAAATGATTGTTTTTCAGAATTCATTATATACTTAAAGATAATAGTTGTTTTAAACAAACAAATTAGCTTTGTTGATGGCAGTAGATTTTGAGGTAGAAGAAGTTTTTTATTTCATTCAATCTATGAGCAATGTATTTGACTGGAGTAGTTTTTAAGGAAGAAGAAGTTAAATTTCAACATTTCTATTGATTAGGAAGCAGCGTTTTCTGACGTCATTGAATAAATACAATGAAATTTATCGCATATTACATGTACGTGTAAATTGCATTTAGTCCAAGTTTTATTTTCTCTGGCTGTACAAGAGGACACTAGACACACAGTTTAAGAATAAACTAATAGATGTACATGTATATAATAATCTTCGTTCGTTAACAGAATCCAACAGCTAATAAGCATTCCAAAATCTTGATGTTTGGAATTTCTGTTAATCATAAATAACATGGTTTTTCGAAGTCCTCATAAGGTAAAGTAAATTATAATAGACATGATTATGCACATTTCTAAAAATAGAACACGATTTTTCTCTTCAGTCACGTACCTGTAACCAGGTAACAGATACACGTTGCGATTCTAAAAAAAGGTTTTGTTACGTGAAAATTGGGATACAGATAAATTACTTATATCATTCTACAAGGTGCATCGAAAGAAGAAAATACAGGGGAAAATACATTATAATGAGTGATCGCTCAGTTTTATTTTCACAATCCTTGAAATTTTTCTACATGCGTTCATCTTTCACAGTTTCATCTAGCTACAATGTGCTCACATTGAACATACGGTGAGCATATTTTGAGCCATGAGCGCAAGAAGTACACGTAGCGAGGTGAAACTGAGAAAGATGAACGCATGTAGAACAATCTCAAGGATTGTGAAAATAAAACTGGTAATCAGAATATGATGAATATATTAACGTTGTAATCCATTAGCACTGTTTTGAATGTGGTTGCTGATTTTTTTTAGATTTAGACATCTAATAATCTCTTTTTTAAAAATCTACCAAAATAGAGTTAATAAAATAGGTTCTAATGAAAAAAAAATGTTACAGGTCTTACAAAAGTTTTTTTTGTGGAAACAAGGACTGTAATAGCATATTTTAATTGGAAATTTGGTAAACGTAAGTCAGATCTGGTATGGAGGCCTGCAATAATTATATTTGATTGTTTTAAAATTTTTAACCCTTTTTGCAATTCCTTTCCATTGTTATAAGAATCAAAATATAGGTTTGTTTTGAAATATTAGAAACAGTTCAATTACCTTAATTTTGAATTTTTTATCATGGTCTGTCCGTTTATCATGATAAACAAAAATAAATCCTGTAATCACATCACAGACATCTGCCTCAAATTATTGTATCAAGTTATTTGGGTGTGCGATCATGACACTCCAGTTACATTAAGGGACGAATATGAAGAGCTAATGTCATTTTGCACCAGTCATGTAATATCTTGTACACTCAAAGTTCATCTCCCATTATAAGCGTCGCGCTTTTACTTCCTGCTTTTTAATTTGTGTTTCTCGTTTCCGGTATATCTATATTTTTTGTGCTTGTCTAACCTTAAAAAACCACTAAACCAGATGTTTAAGTTTACATGCTAAACCAACGAACAAGTAATTGTTATAATTTAGGTAGTAATCAACAGCTTAGCCAACCTTATCTATGAAAACATTTTCTAAAAAGCTAATATATTTTGCTTTATGTACTTCAAGAGAAACCTGTCAATATTTGTTTAAAAAAAATTGATTCCACAGTTTTGCCCACGACAGTCTAAACCTACTTCTTAAATTTCCATTTAGTGGAGTGTAAAAGGAAATAGTAATTGTAAGAATTTGCTATGCTAATGAGTTATTTTTCAATATATAAAAATATTTGTAACTCAGATGTAATGAAATGTAAGAAAAGCGCATGTGAATTATCTTGTTAGACATGTTGGTAACACTAGAACTAGAATATTGATTTTGTTCATATTTTATATCCACAAATAAATATAATAGTTTAGTCTAATTATGATCTAGAACACTGTTCCGGATAAATATGTCATTGCCAAGGTGGCATTTTTGCACCCGCTTAAGCTGCATGTAACGAAACTTTTAAATATGCTAAATGATAGACCATTGCTTAAAGAGTTTATATCCACTTATGTTATTAATGTATATCACCTGTCATTGAGATATTTACCTTTAAAAAATAGATTCCTACAGGAAAATAATTTTTCCAATAGGAAAAACGATTTTCCTACAGGATATTTGGCATTTCCTAACGGAATAAAAGAACTTCCTAAAGGTATCTAAAACTACCTGTCTGAATCAAATTCCTGCAGGAAATACTTTTCTGCTACATGAGATATATTTCACATAGGATTTTTAGAAAATCCTATAGGATTTTCAGATAGGATTTTTCATTATTTCCTGTAGGAAAATTATTTCTCCTATGGGATTTATTATTTCCCTATGGGATATTCATTTTTAAAGTTAAATATTTCACCTGACATGTAAGCCTCACTAAAACAAAAGTGATTATATTCTCTCTAGACAATGGTCTATTATATGGTGTAAATGGATTTTTACGAAACTGCATCTTAAGCAGGCGCAAAAATGCCACCCACCTTGGCACTGGCATAATTATACGGCGGAGTGTTCTAGTTGAAAAAGCGATATCATTGTTAAAATTCATGCCCGACAAGACTTCTATCCCAAACCAACCCAAAAATCTAAGGAAAAAACTTAAATCTTGATGAACTCTATAAAAATCCCAGCCACTACTGAATATGTAGCATGTTTATTGAGTGCATGATATACCAGCATGAAGGACTCTACACAAAGCATAATATTTTTGAAAGAACAAGAGACGTTATTGGCAGAAATATGCTGTGTTTCAAATATGCACAGCACAAAACATTTTAAAATGCCTTGAATTGTGTGTGTGTGTGTGTGTGTGTGTGTGTGTGTGTGTGTGTGTGTGTGTGTGTGTGTGTGTGTGTGTGTGTGTGTGTGTGTGTGTGTGTGTGTGTGTCACAATGTGTGTGACAACATTGTCTTTGTTTGTAAGGCACATTATATTAATTGCATTTTCAAAGAACTAGGTTTCGATTCTACACATGATAATCCTACTTACACCTATAGCAGCCTTTCCAAGCAGGAAATACTTCAAAATCTTAAATCGGTTATGGATATCTTTAATATCCCCAATAAACAAAAGGAATTTGATTCATCTTATTTGTACTGGATTCCAAAGCTTCACAAAAGTCCTTACAAATAGAGATATATAGCAGATTCCAGTAATTGTTCGACCAAACCTCTCTCTTTACTCCTTACTTAAATTCTTACAGTAGTGAAGGAGAAACTTCAAGAGTACTGTACAACAATATACTCCAGAAGTGTTGTGAATCAGATGTGGATACTTAAAAACTCTAAAGAATTATTAGAAACTTTGAGGTCACAAAATCTTACCAAAATCAATACCACCAAAACGTACGATTTTTCAACGCTTTATACAACCATTCCCCATGACAAATTAAAATCTAGGCTTTTTGATATCATCGACAGTTTTTTCTTCAATAAAAATGGAAGTCGTAAAAATGCTTAACTTGTCATTGAAAATCTAAAAAATTGTTTTGTTAAAAACCATTCTGATTGCACAAAAGTACTTTGAAGTTGACATTAAAAAGATGCTTGAGTTTCTGACATTTATGTAGTTTTTGGAAATCAAGTCTTCCAACAATCTGTTGGAATTCCCATGGGTACCAATTGTGCCCCCATTGTTAGCAGACCTATTTTTGTATTCTTATGAAGCAGAATTTATTCAAAAACTTGTACGTGAAAAAACTAAATCACTCGCTGTGGCCTTCAACTCAACATTCAGGTATATCGACGACGTATTATCAATTAACAATTGTTATTTCCATACTTACGTCGATTCGATATATCCCAGTGAACTTGAAATAAAAGATACCACAGAGTCTGCGTCATCTGTTTCATATTTGGATATTTTACTGAAAATGGACATTGATGGTAACCTAACAACAGAACTTTATGATAAACGCGATGATTCAACTTTTCTATAGTCAACTTTCCTTACTTATGTAGCAATATACCTTCATCACCTGCATATGGTGTTTTTGTCTCTCAGTTAATTCGATACGCAAGGGCATGCTCTCCGCATGAACAGTTTCTAAGGCGAGGCAAGCTACTGACAAACAAGTTGATAAAACAGGACTATCAACAGACTCGTTTGAAGTCATCTTTTCGTAAGTTCTATGGTCGATACAACGACCTTGTCAGCAAATACAATCATCACCTGGGTCGCATGCTGACTGACGTTTTTCATACTAATTGTTAGACCATAATTTATCACCTAATTGTCTACGGGCTTTTCCGTTTTTACCCCGATTACGACAAAGAGCACACGGCAGGTGTGACCGGTCAGCAGAGGATACTCACTCCTCCTAGCCACCTGATCCTACCTCTATCTTTTTTAGAGGTCCGTGTTGCTCTGCTTTGAATTTGTATTTCGTTTCATGGATTTTTGAGATGGTTGACGGTTTGTTATTGTCATTTTTTCATTTCCAATACACGTAATTGCATAAAAAGTTTATACTGAAAAATCAACATTATATATCTTTCTCTATGTGAAATACCGGTGTATGTGTTGTCTAAACATGGGGTCAAAACTCGGTAAATGCTTGCATCATTAGAAAGAATTCTACTTTACTAGGATCATAAATGAAAATGTGAATGTGTCATTTGTGTTCCCAAAAAGTCTATAATTACATCAAATAAGGATCGACCTTCAGTACTATCAATACTTTGATTCAACATAAATGTCGCGTTGTTGAAACAACCGGTTGCGTAATAGTTTTTGGTTACATGATATAAAGCGCTGTGTAATCAATTTGAAAACCAGCACAAAATCAATCTGTTTTCTAGCAACAAACAATAAATTTTAAGAATTTTTTTTAACTTGGTGTTTATGATTGAAGTATGTACTGGGTAAGCTTAGCTTCGGGACCACCATTTGTTTTTTAAAAACCCATATTTTACTAAAAATGATTGTTTTTCAGAATTCATTATATACTTAAAGGTAATAGTTGTTTTAAACAAACAAATTAGCTTTGTTGATGGCAGTAGATTTTGAGGTAGAAGAAGTTTTTTATTTCATTCAATCTATGAGCAATGTATTTGACTGGAGTAGTTTTTAAGGAAGAAGAAGTTAAATTTCAACATTTCTATTGATTAGGAAGCAGCGTTTTCTGACGTCATTGAATAAATACAATGAAATTTATCGCATATTACATGTACGTGTAAATTGCATTTAGTCCAAGTTTTATTTTCTCTGGCTGTACAAGAGGACACTAGACACACAGTTTAAGAATAAACTAATAGATGTACATGTATATAATAATCTTCGTTCGTTAACAGAATCCAACAGCTAATAAGCATTCCAAAATCTTGATGTTTGGAATTTCTGTTAATCATAAATAACATGGTTTTTCGAAGTCCTCATAAGGTAAAGTAAATTATAATAGACATGATTATGCACATTTCTAAAAATAGAACACGATTTTTCTCTTCAGTCACGTACCTGTAACCAGGTAACAGATACACGTTGCGATTCTAAAAAAAGGTTTTGTTACGTGAAAATTGGGATACAGATAAATTACTTATATTATTCTACAAGGTGCATCGAAAGAAGAAAATACAGGGGAAAATACATTATAATGAGTGATCGCTCAGTTTTATTTTCACAATCCTTGAAATTTTTCTACATGCGTTCATCTTTCACAGTTTCATCTAGCTACAATGTGCTCACATTGAACATACGGTGAGCATTTTTTGAGCCATGAGCGCAAGAAGTACACGTAGCGAGGTGAAACTGAGAAAGATGAACGCATGTAGAACAATCTCAAGGATTGTGAAAATAAAACTGGTAATCAGAATATGATGAATATATTAACGTTGTAATCCATTAGCACTGTTTTGAATGTGGTTGCTGATTTTTTTAGATTTAGACATCTAATAATCTCTTTTTTAAAAATCTACCAAAATAGAGTTAATAAAATAGGTTCTAATGAAAAAAAATGTTACAGGTCTTACAAAAGTTTTTTTTGTGGAAACAAGGACTGTAATAGCATATTTTAATTGGAAATTTGGTAAACGTAAGTCAGATCTGGTATGGAGGCCTGCAATAATTATATTTGATTGTTTTAAAATTTTTAACCCTTTTTGCAATTCCTTTCCATTGTTATAAGAATCAAAATATAGGTTTGTTTTGAAATATTAGAAACAGTTCAATTACCTTAATTTTGAATTTTTTATCATGGTCTGTCCGTTTATCATGATAAACAAAAATAAATCCTGTAATCACATCACAGACATCTGCCTCAAATTATTGTATCAAGTTATTTGGGTGTGCGATCATGACACTCCAGTTACATTAAGGGACGAATATGAAGAGCTAATGTCATTTTGCACCAGTCATGTAATATCTTGTACACTCAAAGTTCATCTCCCATTATAAGCGTCGCGCTTTTACTTCCTGCTTTTTAATTTGTGTTTCTCGTTTCCGGTATATCTATATTTTTTGTGCTTGTCTAACCTTAAAAAACCACTAAACCAGATGTTTAAGTTTACATGCTAAACCAACGAACAAGTAATTGTTATAATTTAGGTAGTAATCAACAGCTTAGCCAACCTTATCTATGAAAACATTTTCTAAAAAGCTAATATATTTTGCTTTATGTACTTCAAGAGAAACCTGTCAATATTTGTTAAAAAAAATTGATTCCACAGTTTTGCCCACGACAGTCTAAACCTACTTCTTAAATTTCCATTTAGTGGAGTGTAAAAGGAAAAAGTAATTGTAAGAATTTGCTATGCTAATGAGTTATTTTTCAATATATAAAAATATTTGTAACTCAGATGTAATGAAATGTAAGAAAAGCGCATGTGAATTATCTTGTTAGACATGTTGGTAACACTAGAACTAGAATATTGATTTTGTTCATATTTTATATCCACAAATAAATATAATAGTTTAGTCTAATTATGATCTAGAACACTGTTCCGGATAAATATGTCATTGCCAAGGTGGCATTTTTGCACCCGCTTAAGCTGCATGTAACGAAACTTTTAAATATGCTAAATGATAGACCATTGCTTAAAGAGTTTATATCCACTTATGTTATTAATGTATATCACCTGTCATTGAGATATTTACCTTTAAAAAATAGATTCCTACAGGAAAATAATTTTTCCAATAGGAAAAACGATTTTCCTACAGGATATTTGGCATTTCCTAACGGAATAAAAGAACTTCCTAAAGGTATCTAAAACTACCTGTCTGAATCAAATTCCTGCAGGAAATACTTTTCTGCTACATGAGATATATTTCACATAGGATTTTTAGAAAATCCTATAGGATTTTCAGATAGGATTTTTCATTATTTCCTGTAGGAAAATTATTTCTCCTATGGGATTTATTATTTCCCTATGGGATATTCATTTTTAAAGTTAAATATTTCACCTGACATGTAAGCCTCACTAAAACAAAAGTGATTATATTCTCTCTAGACAATGGTCTATTATATGGTGTAAATGGATTTTTACGAAACTGCATCTTAAGCAGGCGCAAAAATGCCACCCACCTTGGCACTGGCATAATTATACGGCGGAGTGTTCTAGTTGAAAAAGCGATATCATTGTTAAAATTCATGCCCGACAAGACTTCTATCCCAAACCAACCCAAAAATCTAAGGAAAAAACTTAAATCTTGACGAACTCTATAAAAATCCCAGCCACTACTGAATATGTAGCATGTTTATTGAGTGCATGATATACCAGCATGAAGGACTCTACACAAAGCATAATATTTTTGAAAGAACAAGAGACGTTATTGGCAGAAATATGCTGTGTTTCAAATATGCACAGCACAAAACATTTTAAAATGCCTTGAATTGTGTGTGTGTGTGTGTGTGTGTGTGTGTGTGTGTGTGTGTGTGTGTGTGTGTGTGTGTGTGTGTGTGTGTGTGTGTGTGTCACAATGTGTGTGACAACATTGTCTTTGTTTGTAAGGCACATTATATTAATTGCATTTTCAAAGAACTAGGTTTCGATTCTACACATGATAATCCTACTTACACCTATAGCAGCCTTTCCAAGCAGGAAATACTTCAAAATCTTAAATCGGTTATGGATATCTTTAATATCCCCAATAAACAAAAGGAATTTGATTCATCTTATTTGTACTGGATTCCAAAGCTTCACAAAAGTCCTTACAAATAGAGATATATAGCAGATTCCAGTAATTGTTCGACCAAACCTCTCTCTTTACTCCTTACTTAAATTCTTACAGTAGTGAAGGAGAAACTTCAAGAGTACTGTACAACAATATACTCCAGAAGTGTTGTGAATCAGATGTGGATACTTAAAAACTCTAAAGAATTATTAGAAACTTTGAGGTCACAAAATCTTACCAAAATCAATACCACCAAAACGTACGATTTTTCAACGCTTTATACAACCATTCCCCATGACAAATTAAAATCTAGGCTTTTTGATATCATCGACAGTTTTTTCTTCAATAAAAATGGAAGTCGTAAAAATGCTTAACTTGTCATTGAAAATCTAAAAAATTGTTTTGTTAAAAACCATTCTGATTGCACAAAAGTACTTTGAAGTTGACATTAAAAAGATGCTTGAGTTTCTGACATTTATGTAGTTTTTGGAAATCAAGTCTTCCAACAATCTGTTGGAATTCCCATGGGTACCAATTGTGCCCCCATTGTTAGCAGACCTATTTTTGTATTCTTATGAAGCAGAATTTATTCAAAAACTTGTACGTGAAAAAACTAAATCACTCGCTGTGGCCTTCAACTCAACATTCAGGTATATCGACGACGTATTATCAATTAACAATTGTTATTTCCATACTTACGTCGATTCGATATATCCCAGTGAACTTGAAATAAAAGATACCACAGAGTCTGCGTCATCTGTTTCATATTTGGATATTTTACTGAAAATGGACATTGATGGTAACCTAACAACAGAACTTTATGATAAACGCGATGATTCAACTTTTCTATAGTCAACTTTCCTTACTTATGTAGCAATATACCTTCATCACCTGCATATGGTGTTTTTGTCTCTCAGTTAATTCGATACGCAAGGGCATGCTCTCCGCATGAACAGTTTCTAAGGCGAGGCAAGCTACTGACAAACAAGTTGATAAAACAGGACTATCAACAGACTCGTTTGAAGTCATCTTTTCGTAAGTTCTATGGTCGATACAACGACCTTGTCAGCAAATACAATCATCACCTGGGTCGCATGCTGACTGACGTTTTTCATACTAATTGTTAGACCATAATTTATCACCTAATTGTCTACGGGCTTTTCCGTTTTTACCCCGATTACGACAAAGAGCACACGGCAGGTGTGACCGGTCAGCAGAGGATACTCACTCCTCCTAGCCACCTGATCCTACCTCTATCTTTTTTAGAGGTCCGTGTTGCTCTGCTTTGAATTTGTATTTCGTTTCATGGATTTTTGAGATGGTTGACGGTTTGTTATTGTCATTTTTTCATTTCCAATACACGTAATTGCATAAAAAGTTTATACTGAAAAAATCAACATTATATATCTTTCTCTATGTGAAATACCGGTGTATGTGTTGTCTAAACATGGGGTCAAAACTCGGTAAATGCTTGCATCATTAGAAAGAATTCTACTTTACTAGGATCATAAATGAAAATGTGAATGTGTCATTTGTGTTCCCAAAAAGTCTATAATTACATCAAATAAGGATCGACCTTCAGTACTATCAATACTTTGATTCAACATAAATGTCGCGTTGTTGAAACAACCGGTTGCGTAATAGTTTTTGGTTACATGATATAAAGCGCTGTGTAATCAATTTGAAAACCAGCACAAAATCAATCTGTTTTCTAGCAACAAACAATAAATTTTAAGAATTTTTTTTAACTTGGTGTTTATGATTGAAGTATGTACTGGGTAAGCTTAGCTTCGGGACCACCATTTGTTTTTTAAAAACCCATATTTTACTAAAAATGATTGTTTTTCAGAATTCATTATATACTTAAAGGTAATAGTTGTTTTAAACAAACAAATTAGCTTTGTTGATGGCAGTAGATTTTGAGGTAGAAGAAGTTTTTTATTTCATTCAATCTATGAGCAATGTATTTGACTGGAGTAGTTTTTAAGGAAGAAGAAGTTAAATTTCAACATTTCTATTGATTAGGAAGCAGCGTTTTCTGACGTCATTGAATAAATACAATGAAATTTATCGCATATTACATGTACGTGTAAATTGCATTTAGTCCAAGTTTTATTTTCTCTGGCTGTACAAGAGGACACTAGACACACAGTTTAAGAATAAACTAATAGATGTACATGTATATAATAATCTTCGTTCGTTAACAGAATCCAACAGCTAATAAGCATTCCAAAATCTTGATGTTTGGAATTTCTGTTAATCATAAATAACATGGTTTTTCGAAGTCCTCATAAGGTAAAGTAAATTATAATAGACATGATTATGCACATTTCTAAAAATAGAACACGATTTTTCTCTTCAGTCACGTACCTGTAACCAGGTAACAGATACACGTTGCGATTCTAAAAAAAGGTTTTGTTACGTGAAAATTGGGATACAGATAAATTACTTATATTATTCTACAAGGTGCATCGAAAGAAGAAAATACAGGGGAAAATACATTATAATGAGTGATCGCTCAGTTTTATTTTCACAATCCTTGAAATTTTTCTACATGCGTTCATCTTTCACAGTTTCATCTAGCTACAATGTGCTCACATTGAACATACGGTGAGCATTTTTTGAGCCATGAGCGCAAGAAGTACACGTAGCGAGGTGAAACTGAGAAAGATGAACGCATGTAGAACAATCTCAAGGATTGTGAAAATAAAACTGGTAATCAGAATATGATGAATATATTAACGTTGTAATCCATTAGCACTGTTTTGAATGTGGTTGCTGATTTTTTTAGATTTAGACATCTAATAATCTCTTTTTTAAAAATCTACCAAAATAGAGTTAATAAAATAGGTTCTAATGAAAAAAAATGTTACAGGTCTTACAAAAGTTTTTTTTGTGGAAACAAGGACTGTAATAGCATATTTTAATTGGAAATTTGGTAAACGTAAGTCAGATCTGGTATGGAGGCCTGCAATAATTATATTTGATTGTTTTAAAATTTTTAACCCTTTTTGCAATTCCTTTCCATTGTTATAAGAATCAAAATATAGGTTTGTTTTGAAATATTAGAAACAGTTCAATTACCTTAATTTTGAATTTTTTATCATGGTCTGTCCGTTTATCATGATAAACAAAAATAAATCCTGTAATCACATCACAGACATCTGCCTCAAATTATTGTATCAAGTTATTTGGGTGTGCGATCATGACACTCCAGTTACATTAAGGGACGAATATGAAGAGCTAATGTCATTTTGCACCAGTCATGTAATATCTTGTACACTCAAAGTTCATCTCCCATTATAAGCGTCGCGCTTTTACTTCCTGCGTTTTAATTTGTGTTTCTCGTTTCCGGTATATCTATATTTTTTGTGCTTGTCTAACCTTAAAAAACCACTAAACCAGATGTTTAAGTTTACATGCTAAACCAACGAACAAGTAATTGTTATAATTTAGGTAGTAATCAACAGCTTAGCCAACCTTATCTATGAAAACATTTTCTAAAAAGCTAATATATTTTGCTTTATGTACTTCAAGAGAAACCTGTCAATATTTGTTAAAAAAAATTGATTCCACAGTTTTGCCCACGACAGTCTAAACCTACTTCTTAAATTTCCATTTAGTGGAGTGTAAAAGGAAAAAGTAATTGTAAGAATTTGCTATGCTAATGAGTTATTTTTCAATATATAAAAATATTTGTAACTCAGATGTAATGAAATGTAAGAAAAGCGCATGTGAATTATCTTGTTAGACATGTTGGTAACACTAGAACTAGAATATTGATTTTGTTCATATTTTATATCCACAAATAAATATAATAGTTTAGTCTAATTATGATCTAGAACACTGTTCCGGATAAATATGTCATTGCCAAGGTGGCATTTTTGCACCCGCTTAAGCTGCATGTAACGAAACTTTTAAATATGCTAAATGATAGACCATTGCTTAAAGAGTTTATATCCACTTATGTTATTAATGTATATCACCTGTCATTGAGATATTTACCTTTAAAAAATAGATTCCTACAGGAAAATAATTTTTCCAATAGGAAAAACGATTTTCCTACAGGATATTTGGCATTTCCTAACGGAATAAAAGAACTTCCTAAAGGTATCTAAAACTACCTGTCTGAATCAAATTCCTGCAGGAAATACTTTTCTGCTACATGAGATATATTTCACATAGGATTTTTAGAAAATCCTATAGGATTTTCAGATAGGATTTTTCATTATTTCCTGTAGGAAAATTATTTCTCCTATGGGATTTATTATTTCCCTATGGGATATTCATTTTTAAAGTTAAATATTTCACCTGACATGTAAGCCTCACTAAAACAAAAGTGATTATATTCTCTCTAGACAATGGTCTATTATATGGTGTAAATGGATTTTTACGAAACTGCATCTTAAGCAGGCGCAAAAATGCCACCCACCTTGGCACTGGCATAATTATACGGCGGAGTGTTCTAGTTGAAAAAGCGATATCATTGTTAAAATTCATGCCCGACAAGACTTCTATCCCAAACCAACCCAAAAATCTAAGGAAAAAACTTAAATCTTGATGAACTCTATAAAAATCCCAGCCACTACTGAATATGTAGCATGTTTATTGAGTGCATGATATACCAGCATGAAGGACTCTACACAAAGCATAATATTTTTGAAAGAACAAGAGACGTTATTGGCAGAAATATGCTGTGTTTCAAATATGCACAGCACAAAACATTTTAAAATGCCTTGAATTATGTGTGTGTGTGTGTGTGTGTGTGTGTGTGTGTGTGTGTGTGTGTGTGTGTGTGTGTGTGTGTGTGTGTGTGTGTGTGTGTGTGTGTGTGTGTGTGTGTGTGTGTGTGTGTGTGTGTGTGATGTATGTAGGTATGTATGTATGTATATTTATGTATATAACTTATATATGTAACTTAAACATATACATCATGAAATTCACGCTAAAAAATGTTCCGTTTTTAGCAAGACGTCGATATTTTAAACGCGACTTCATGCATATTTACGCGAGAAATTGCCGATTTACTGTTAATCTGTGTTGTAAAAACATCTGCGCATGAGTTTTCGGCTTGTGTACCGCGAGTCTGCATGCGGGCTATTTCATTAAACTTTTGAAATTATAAGTGTTTAAATCCAAAGAAGGGGAATAAAATAGCGTAAATGCCCATTTGGTTTAGTCGTAAAATACAATTTCAAATTTATTTTTTTCCACTTAAATATATTTGATAATGTTATAATACAAGTTTACAAAAGGAAAATTTCTAACTAGTATATCCAGTTTTGAATATTTTAACAAATGATAAGAAAAAAATAAACCTTAAATTTGGTGGTATCAAACCCACAATCTAGAAACCCTAGTTCTATAAGGTTACCTGATGTCTGGTGCTCTAACCACTGAGCCATTTCAGTTACAACAAAGTGTGCTATATAAATGCTATATGTGACTTTGGCCACGCATTTACGAACTTGTATTATTTTTCTAAAACGTTCAATTGTTGATATACAAAATGACATTTTTAAAGTACAGTGGTCTATCTCTCCACGTTTTTGCTGATTGAAATCGGTTTGATTTCCATTCAACCTTTTTAGACTACCGTAAATCTGGAAAGTTTTACCGTATATAACTTTTTAGCAAATTTGCGCGTGCTTTGCATTCGCAAAAATTTTTTCCTAAATTTTAATCAACCAAAAAAAACTAAATTAAAGTTTTGTTAAAGGCTGGTCTTTACTCCATACTATATGAACAGGTGTCCGTAAGTAGTAGTCATTTACAAAACCTGTTTAAATAACCAGGCCTCGCCGTCACCAACATTCCTCAAGACAATACTCAACTCAAATCTGAGATTTTCCCTCAAATTTATCCCCTCACCCTCAAGTCGCCGTCACCACACAAAATTGAGATTTCCTCAAGCAGAAATTTGAGGAAATACTCAAATATTTAAGTATAACTTTCTAGCAACCTTAAAAATTTACTCAGCGAAATAAACATGGCCGAGGGACGTCGCAGACGACGCAGAATTCGCAGAGTCCTACTACGGAGACAAAGACCCCAAAGAATTGTAAAAGATCGGTTAAATCCCTTGGAAATTTACACGGATGATGCGTTGTACGAGAGGTTTAGGTTCAGGCGACTACTTGCTTGGGCTGTTGGTAGATAAAATTGTACATACAAATATGAATCAGGCCCTACAACTTTTGGTTTGTCTTCGTTTTTTTGCTACTGGAGCTTTTCATAAGTTGATTGGCGACAGAGTCAATGTCTCCGAGTGTACGGTTGGAAGATGTTGACGGGCGGTGACAGATTCCATCAACTCTTTACGCCATGATTTTATCTTCTTCCCAAGAGACAAAAGAGTCAGGCAAACCAAACAAGAATTTTTAGACGGTGACTATTTATAGCCACTGTCTATTGCTACGGTCCTGACCGGAAGGGTATTTCTCACGGGGACCCTAGCGGATAAGGAACGATAACCCTGTTAGGTATTTCCTGTGTTACAGATGCAGTGTAACAGGCAATGTTCACCTATGATTCCATTTCAGATTTAAACCAATTTACAGCTCTCGCATATTTTTTAACATTGCAGGTAAACAGAATGTTTATCTTTTGAACTACAGCGTCTGCAAACATCACCTACTTCCTGTTTACGATTTTGCAAGAGGAATAACTCTTGTACTGCATTAGGAAAGTCGTACTTCAGAAAGTCGACTTGTTATAATTTTTTAAACGCATAATCACAACAAACAAACTACTCTCAGTTTAATTTAATTCCTCTTGTTTTGAAAGAAATATATAATTAATTTGGTTGAACACACACACACACACACACACACACACACACACACACACACACACACACACACACACACAACAAACACTACGAAACTAAAATGCAAATAAAATACATGCAAGTAAATTTTAACAAAAATGAATGACAGGGTATACTAGGCAAAGTACCTACTTTTACCGATATATAAAATTAGCATATAATTGCTATTAAATTCATTAGAGCACATAACATTTACCTTCAGATAGTAATCTAACTTGCCTCAAATTAAAATAAATTACCTCAAGTTTTTTCGTTAATGTATACATACATGTATACATAAATGATACTTAAATAATTTTTTACACAGGTTTTCCAAATGTCTTGGGTTGTGTTGATGGTACGTTCATTAGAATACAAGTCCCATCAGAAAACGAACCCGACTTCGTAAATCGGAAAGGATTTCATTCTTTGAATGTCCAGGTATTTCTATTTTGCTTTATAATTATCATAGCGTATATGCGTATTAACTATTAAGACTCCGCTTGTTTTATTTGCAGTGTTTAATTGATTTTATCCTGACAAGGCTTATCTTTGCTTTTAATTAATAGATGGTGTGTGATCATGAATTTAGAATAACAAGTATGTGCGCTAACTGGCCAGGAAGTGTGCATGACAGTCGTATATGGAGGGAATCAGCGCTTTGCACACAGTATGAGAGTGGTACTTATCAATAAAATCAGAATTTTTTCTATAAGCAGTCTGACAGTTGCCCTCAAGATAACATATTCTAAAAACAATTTGTAAGGGTAATCAACATAATTTTCAGGTGAACACAATGGCCTTCTCCTCGGAGAGTCCGGGTATCCATGCCGAAGGTATTTGTTGACTCCCTATCTGAATCCGACCACAGAGGCCCAACATAAGTACAACTCTTCCCTACAGAACGCGTGTCCTGGTGGAACAAAGCTTTGGGATCCTTAAGAGGCGTCTTCAAGGAACCCTGAGGTATATTTTTTAGTACAATCAGCGGTATGAATGTAAATAAAGAATAATATTTATTTAGTAAAGATAATATTCAACGTCACCTGTTATACCTAAAGTTATAGTATATAGTACAACACTTTCAGAACAAACCCACGCCAAGCGGCAGCATACGTTATTGCTTGTGTGGTGCTCCACATCATAGGAATCGAGCGGGGAGACATCATGTACAATAGACAGGATGTAGATGCCCCTCCTTACAACCCTACAAACCATCACGTGGCTTTTAACGGCGCAGAGGGCAGTCAGATGCGGGACTACATTGCCCAGAAATATTTTGGATAAAGAGACATGTACATGCAATAGCTCAATTAGTTTGTGACGTGTACTTTGTAATGATTAAAATTATATTCAAGGGGAAATTTTAATAATTTTTGGTTTATATATATATTTTCATAAGGAACCCAGGTGAAGAGAGCTAGAAAGGAGAAACTTCAAGTTTTTTTCCAAGAATAAAATCAGCTGTTCGATTCTCCTCATAATTCGTGTCTGATTTGTTTTTATCTAAGTGCTCACATGATAATCAGAATTTGACGATCATAGGCATGGTAGTAATGGTTGCGGAATGCAGTGTGATCGGGCAATTCCTGATTCAATTTCAGCGCTAAATAATTTTAACTCGTGACTTCGAGTTTTAGCACTGTTTGTTTGAATACATGAAACCTTTCTTTTTTCGGCATTATGCACTTTCCGGCTGCCTCTATAGAGATATCAGTCATGGGACCCCTTCTTTTGTCCGTTTAACTCTGAGGCAAAAAAACAAAACAAAAACAAAAACAAAAAAAACCTTGCAGATTGGAGAGTACATCTCATAGATATATTGTAGGTAAAGAAACATGTCATGTACTAATTTATTATCTCAGTACTAAGATAGTTAAAAACGCTGACAATTGAAACAGATTTTAAATTCTATCAATTGAGGCAATTCAAGCAAATAAGAAAACAGAAGCGAGTAATTCTGAAAATACACGAAAGTATACATTATGTCATCTAAAATTATGATTGAGTAATTATTCATTAAGAGAAATTAATAACTTAACTGCATAAAAGAGAAGTTTCTATAGACCTTCCTGTTTGTAGGACACTACGTCAGGGGTCTCGAATCCACTTGTGACCCACGAGTGAACTCGGGACCCCTGATGTTGTGATGATGAGAAGTCTGCAGAATTAGCAGCTTTATGCACGTTGTGTCTAGCAGACATTCGGGAAACTCTGCATTCAGTTTACATATTATATATGACTTTTTGATTTCTATGAAGTCAATTTCAGCTTGCATTTTTCTCTCCTCTTTTTCTAGTTTCCTTTGTTCTAGTAGAAGTTTCTTTATTTCTTCTGATAGTTTCTAGTTTTCAAGGTTCAGTTTCTTGATTTCCAATTCTTCAAGAAGTTCTCTGTGTGGCATTTTTCTCTTCTTTTTCTTCGTTGTTGAACGTTTTTCTAAATATTTAGGTATCAAAATGCTTTATTATTATTATTATTATTATAAATATATATATATATATATATATATATATATATATATATATATATATATATATATATATATATATATATATATATATATATATATAAATTTTTAATTATTGCTTTAATTCATACATGTATTTCTAAAATTGATCGTGACCAATCTTCCTTCTTATCGGCAAACCTACCATTTGATGAACTTGAGGCATCACCACTTGCCTCAACAGTCATGCAATCCTCCATTGCAACTATACTTTGGGAAATCTCTTGAGGTTGTTTGGTACATAGTAATGGTTCTAAAAGTTATTAAAGAACTATAAATAAATTATCTCTTACCAATTTTAAAAAAGGGCCTGAATTAGACGAAGCCATAATTATTTCAATTAAACAACTAAATATTTTGTACCATCTGTATCAATTCCACCGATCGTATTCCATCGATTTTATCTTTAGCTTTTAATCATATATAGAAAAGTCAGTGTTAAATACACTTCTTTGTATATTATTGACTTAATGTTCAAAAGAAGATGACTGTGCATGAGCATTTATTTACCTCTTTGTTTAATGTTATCGTATTTTTTGGAAATTGAATCCGATGTTCTTTCATTTCTGAACTGTCTACATAAAAAAGAAAAACGTGTATTTAGGCCTATAGAGCAATTCTAATGAACACGAGATATAAAGGAGGGAATTGTTATCTTTTGTGTTCAGTGGATGGTATAGGTTGTATTCATTCATTCATTTTTTGTATATTCTACTGATTTGTTTTTGTTCATTTTATTTTTTTTTCTGACAATAGTGCTTGTAGAATAAAATAACTTTAGATCGGTCGGTCTAAATAAGGATGCTTCAATCGGAATAACACAGCGATTGAAGTATATGATCGATTTAGGTGTAATTAGGTATACAAATATAAATTAAAGATACTTGACAGGAACGAAGGAATTGATCAAATTTTACTATGCAGAAAAGTTTTAAGCACTACAAAGCTTAAAAATTATGCAAGGATATTACTTTTGTGTGGGGCTGAATTATAACGGGAACATATTTGGGTTTACACCTGCTATTTCAAAGGGAGATAATGATGAAACTCGTCTGCAAAACAACAACTATGTTTCAGGTAAGTATTAAAATCGATACATTTAAATACTTACGAATTGAGTCTGTCAGTGATGGACTGCCAGGTCTCTTCTTTAATTTTGCCATGTTTTCCCTTAGCCCCTGCCCCTTTCATTTTCCCAAATAACTTATCCTCATATTTTAAAACCTCCTCTATAAGGACTATCTGTTCCTCGGGAGACCAGTGGGCCCCCCTTTTCCTCTTCGCTGCAGATATTAAACTTTCTATATCGTTTTCGGCCATATTTTTTCCAAATCAACACACAGACGACAACTTTTATTGCGTAAAAACACTACGTAAAAAATCCGCGAAATAACGCGATTTTATTCGCGCATATTCTCAACTGAGTTAAGTGTAAATTTTAAGCCTCAACTGAGGCCTTCCTCAAAATGATTGGTGACAGTGAATTGAGGAAAATCTCAGCTGAGACTACCTCAGTGATTTGAGTTGAGTATTGAGTTGAGTAATTTGAAAATATTGGTGACGGCGGGGCCAGGTAGTTACCCCTTATAACATGCATGGGTGATTTATTCAGACGTGATATGTACGCAGTACGCAGAATGTACCGGGGTTTTTTTTTTTAGCCCATTCACGTTGTACCGGCGGGACACCAAATTTGACGGAATATGAAAATTTGTACAGTATTTTGAATTTCTCGCTAAACGCCGCCATTTTCCTCTCATTCTCGCTCGTTCGACACAGGAAAACATTACCTGTGTTTGACACGTGACCTTCCGATACTTGTGCAGTGTACACAAACCGTCGCGTGTGAAGGTGTGAACTGCTAATAGGGATAATTATCTCGCTATAAATCCGTATAAAGATACCCCGTTAGGTAGCTTTGTTGCATTTGCTGCTGTTATGTAGCAATGCTAATGTATGTATCGGTAATATGAACAAGATGTAAATTGCCGACATCAACTCTCACGTGATACTATATGAAGTTGGTAAACAAACTATCAACTAAACTAGCTTAATTTATATGATTCGTGAGAAAATTAGAGGCAGCGGTAATATATGATATCAGAAGGTTAGCTAACATTGTGCATGTCAATATGTGTGACATTTAATATTTGAGTGCTTTTTTTAAAGCAAAATTCGCAAAAATTTAAAACGTAAAAATTAATCTAAAGCTTTATGACTCGGATTCGCAAACATTAATTGACGTAAAAATTTCCAGATTTACGGCATGGCAAAAATATGGAGCTCAGAATCACTCTATAATAGAAAACGCACTGAAGTTCTAAAAAAACGACACTATAGCTATTTGGAGGTTTCGACACGCTAGTTTAAATCAACATATTCGTATTTAACATATTTAAGGGTTATAATTGGTTTTATGTTAAATATAAATTGTTTTTGATAATTTTAAAAGAAATTATCAGATTTACTGATATTTTAATTTTACAATAACTTATTTTTTTCTCATATAGGCATTTTAAACGCCTTATTCACCCATCTTCTTATTTATATTTTCGCCTATTTGACTTACATGTATATACTTCTGTTGCATTGTGCTACATTGTTTCTTTTATAATCAAGTAATTTTCTGTTGATTTGAGAAACTATTCCAAAGTGTAGTCAATTACCTAAATACAAGACCCCTACGGCTTCCATTGGTTATTCACCAAAGTACAGAAAGCCAAAAATAGTTTATAAAGCTTTCATAACCTTTCTGATCACAATTTTTAATTTTAAATGCATGAACAATAAACTCGAAGAAGGTTAGGGAACCTTGGAGGGGGGTAGAGGGTCCTCGACTGTCAGCAAGTTTGATAAGCAACCTCAATCAAAAAATCTCATTGAATTTAAAAGAAATGTTAATGATTGGACTGGACTTGAACGATGTTAAAAACAAATTGGATCTGTTCATATTTCACGATCTTGTTTGCACACACATATACATTCAGAGAGAGAGAGAAAGAGAGAGACAGTCAGAGACAGAGATAGAGACAGACAGAGACAGAGAGAGAGAGAGTGAGTGTGTGTGTGTTACACGTGTAGTTTTATGTTTAAACATCGTATACAAGTCAACTTTTACACACATAGTGTGTAAGAATCATATTATACATTAATTACACTGTAAAATACTTTATTGTTAAACATATTTCTTTTTCCTTCGGACTTGGAAAAACTTTATCATTAAAGAAACACGTGGTGCAGCTCGCAGCTGATTTGATTGACAGTCGTAGCACGTGGACTCTGACTGAAATTGCTAGGTTGGATTTTATTACTTTAACGATAAAGTGGTTTATATATATGGGAACTGCATTAAAAACAATGTCTCATATTATTGAATTACAAGTGAAAAATGTACACTTCTCTCTCAGATGATGTCTAAACAAAATGTTTAAAGTGTCTGAAATAGATGAAGTCAAAAACTTTAAGACAGGATCACGGAAGGAACTCTATCTTAATGTTTAAAGGGAGTCAAAAACTTTAAGACAAGTTCACGGAAGGAACCTTATCTATATGTTTAAAGTGTCTGATAAAGATGAAGTCAAAAATTTTAAGACAAGATCACGGAATGAACTTTATCTCCCGATCCACCAATTCTACGCGCTATAAAAATGAATATACTACATGCACAGTGTAGGAATGGAAGTGTACAGTTTTGGGTAGCGATGTTTGTCGAAGCGAATAAACAAATAGATGACATGGTTCTGCGAACAGTCAAAGATTTTAATCAAATGAATTGATAAATGGATGTTTAAAAAACTTCTGGAACAATTCAATACGTTATGGTAATAAACTGGCACAAGTATAAAAAGTTATATTCCATTTGCAACATGATTTTCAATGAACATTTTGACGATCAATATCCAAGGTCACATTCCAAAATTGAAATGATTATTATGTACGAAATACAATTATTACGACTGAATAGAGGACATGTAGAGGTAGATATATACCCCAAGAGAGCAATCTCACCTGGAGTTTGATGTCATTGCAAATAAAAGTAGGAACATTCCTCAGAATATCATGAGCTGTCATTATTTCATTCTGTATGCGTAGCGCAATTCTAAACATTTATTTAGAATTTTACTGTAGACGTAGATCTATGATTAAGCATTGGTTTCGAATGGTAAGTTAACTCAATAGAATGACCATTGTATGAATGGACTCATTCAAAAAAATTAAATGATGAAAAACAAATTTTTTGCTGCGATTATTTTTGTAATTAGTAGTTTTTTAATCGGCTTTGCACATCCTGTTACATACTAGTAGCTGTCATATGCACACGAGTGCTAAACTGAAGACAACTCTATAAGTTTTTGATTAATGAGATTTAAAAGCGGAGTACTAGTACAAGTATTTAGATACATGTATTTATATTGACAAGCGGACCAGAAACTTTATATAAAATATACTTGCAGTATACACAATTGATATCAAAACCCTTAATATAAAAATTACGAGATGATATCCCGCGCAAGCGCAGGAACTAACACTTTACAAGTTAATGGGTTTTGTGTTTTTTGTACACATTTATTTGTGTCCGATTTTTTTTAAATTGGTTTTCTTAACCTATTTTTTAAATAATAACAGAAATATCTTAGCTCATTGTAATGTTTGGAGCTACGCATACAGATGTTCATCTGCAAATCGGACCTACCCGTACATACTTATAAGAGCTACTCATACAATACACAATATCGAGGCAAGGTAAATATAAACTTCAAATTCAAAGAATGCATTATTGCTTCCTTCATATTTCTAGTTTTGTGTCTGAAAGATATCATATTGGGGAAATATTTTCACAACAAGAAACAATATTTTTTGTCAAAGAAATTAGAAACACTTCTCTAGATATTTTGATTCAATTCCTTATCGAATATTTGCAGTTTTAAATTTGATCAAATAAAAATAATTTCCAAAGAGAAATTTCAAGATTTTAAGATTCATATGACAAGTATAAACTTATTCTTGTTCTATCATATAAAAATCGAGATACTGTCCCTCCAGATGTTAGTTATTTACGTATTTTCCATCAACGATCAAAATATTGTACTTAGCGCTACTTGTTCTCTCGCTTCGACAAACAGCGCTACCCAAAACTGTACACTTCCGTTCCTACACTGTGACATGTACTTGTACATCGCAAACATGTATTGTAGAAAATAATCAAATTATTATCAATTTACCTAATTTTGTGTAAATCGAGCTTAAAAAGTAATAATGTGCCTAATTTCGATGATGGGGCGAAATGTTTTGACAATATTTCAAATAAACGAAATATTTATATGAACCCCCAGCAAGAACTGCAAAATACATTAATTATCGAAGGATTTTTCATAAAAATATATTTGATTTAATTTCATTTATCACTTGCGCCGATGCGATTTATATAGATCATACGCTGTGTTATGATACGCACGTCACGTGCTTAAGAACAACATATGACGTCACAAATGCATCAAATATATTGTTGGATATCGCTGTTAATTAATGTAACAAACATTTAGAGAAAATCGCTCGTAAAGTATTTTTTCGATAATTAAAACAGTATCGATTTCTGATATAAATCTAGCTTCGGGCAGCCTTAACATAGCTGCTTGAATATCAATAGTCTTCAAGAAAATTATATGCTGCATATTTTTCATTCAACATATGACATTAATTGGTTATTCTTGAGAATAGTTTTTATGAGGTGATATCATTGTTTCCATCAACAGAAGATATTCAAAGAAAATCTTTCCTGTGAGTTTTTCATTATTTGCGTGGCAAGACTTTCAAATTGTTGATAATTTTGGGAAAACATGACTATATTGTTATTTACATTAACAACAGAACCATTTGCGTATCTTTAGTTACAAAACAATGCATAGTGGTATACAAAATAAAATCCTAATAAAAGGAATTTCTAATATTTTTTTATGTTTTTCATCGGAAGTTATCTCTCTTATCAGAGGGTTATTGGTCCTTAATAATACACGTCATTTCCCTTGTAAGCCCGTTATTTGCAATGTAGGCATAGACATTTTAAAAGTCAAATGTCTTGGTATAATTTACCACAGTTCAAATATAACATGCATTGTCCATACATCCAATTCAAAACCAAACTGGGCATCAATGATGGTACTATATTACTTGTACCATTCTATCAATCTGTTTTTCATAACACTGACTAAAGTAAACCCTCTTTAATTAAAAAGTTAAACGAGACTTACCTGGAAGGTGAAGTTTGACTGTAATTTCTTCGACCCAATTGGGTGCCGAGGGATCAAATGAGATGATAAGATTATCGCGTGGTTCATAATTCAGAGCACATAATTTGGATTAATTCACTTTAATAACGGGCGGGAAAAATTTTTGAAAAATTATCCTTGTTCGGGTTGGGCATTTGATCCCTCGGCACCCAATTGGGTCGAAGAAATTACAGTCAAACTTCACCTTCCAGGTAAGTCTCGTTTAACTTTTTAATTTCTTCTCCCCCAATTGGTGCCTCTGTCTCAAATGAGACTTTAGAGCTGAATCCAAATTTGTGGTAAAAATATATCTCGTTTAATAAAACAAAAGACATTAGCTCATTGAACTTTATCTAAAACAATCCAATTCATGTACATGTAATATAATATCTACGAATAGTTGTTCAACAAATTTTTACTCATTTGTACATCAAGACTAACAGGTTTCTTGTAAAATTTTCTAAACACTGAGTCCTTAGACCAGCCCACTGTCCGTATGATAGTATCTACAGGGATGCGCATAGCGTATGCGGCGCTGGTGGAAGCTGCTCTCGTGCTGTGAGGTTTGAAAATGCTGACATCAATACCAGCTTGCTTCATAACGGTTTTCAGCCATCGGCCGATGGTATCTCGAGACACTGGTTTGTGCGGCCTTTGTGTCGTAATGAACAGTTTAGTCTCTAAGGCACGCAAGTGTTCTGTACGCTGCAGGTAGTGCGTTAATGCATTCACAACACAGAGATCGGTGTCTTCGTCATATCTGGACAGATTAATTTCACCCAGATGTTTCTTATTGTCTGATGTTTTCAACAAGTCACCAATTACAATTTTTACACAAGAGTCTTGTAAATGTATGTTTCTTATGTCTATCAAATGAAGAGTCCGGCCTCGTTGATCTGATAATAAGGCTAACAACATAAGCAATTTTTGCGATAACTTTAACAATGATAAAGATGAAATTGGTGTTAAATTTTTTAAAAACTTAAGAACAATATTCACATCCCAAGTCACGTTATATCTTGGTAAACTTGGTCTAAGATTAAAAACACCCTTCATAAATCTACGTACAAGGGGATGAGACCCGACACTTACACAATTTTCTAATTGTAAAAACGATGACAATGCGCTTCTGGCGGTATTAATACAACTATATCCCAAACCAGCATTATACAATTCAGTCAAATATGTTAAAACACTGTCTACATTTGCTTCAAAAATATTAATTTTTCTTTTATAACAAAATGACACCCATTTCTCAATATATGTCCGATATTGTTTTTTAGTGGATTCTCTCCATGAAGACAATAAAATGGCTTGAGTGTCTTTTGATAGGCTTCGACTTTCAAAGGATTTCCCGACACACGGAAGGCTCCCAGTCTCATTTTCTTCAGCGGGTGGTTCCTCTGAGGCTCGTTTGGAAGAGTTAGTAAATTCGGTATGTTTGGTAATATGTAACTTTGTTTGCAAACCATCTGCAGTAGCTGCGGGAACCAATGTTGTGTCGGCCAGATTGGTGCAATTACAATGGCTTCCGTTACGTCCATGGAAATCTTTTGAAGCGCAGATCCTATCTGACTGAAAGGACAAAAAATGTAACACATTTTATTTCTCCACAGTATGCTAAAGGCGTCAATTGCCTTTGCGTTTATATCGGGGGTATAGGACACATACGGTTTGAATTGAAAATTGTGTTTAGAAGCAAATAAATCGATGTCACATTGACCATATATTTCGATTATCTTATCGAATACGGCGGTATCTAATTTCCATTCCAAATCATTATTTTTGTGGCGGGAAAGAAAATCTGCCTCCGTGTTTTCAACTCCTGCAATGTGACTTGCAGAGAGCCAAATATTTCTATCCATACAAAACTTCCAAATAGATGTTGTCAAAGTGTTAAGCGATTCAATTTTTCCACCCATTTTTGAAACATAAGTTACCGCAACCGTATTATCCATCAAAAGTTTCACATGGCAATTTTGCATTTCTTCACAGAAAGTTGTTACTGCTATCAACCCAGCTTTAAGTTCTAAATAATTAATATGATGCTCTTTGTCACTAATTAACCATTGTCCTTGGAAACATTCACCGTTACTTTCGTTAAAGGCGCCCCACCCTGATTGTGAACTGTCTGTTTTTAATGTTACTAACGCGACGTCAACATTAATATATCGTGGAAATAAAGCAACGTTATTTATCCACCACTTCACCGTTTCTTTACTAGAATCCGATATTGTTATCTTTGCTTCAAAGTCTCCACAATTTATTTTCAAATGTTTGTCCTTCTCAATCTCAAGAGACTTGTAATACAGAGGTGCATATCTAACACCGGGTTCACTCGACACGAGTTTACCAATTAATTGTGCAAATTCGCGTATAGTCACTTGATGATGGTTAAGAATATCTTGACATTTTTCCTTAATAGATAAGGCGCGTTCTTTTGTTAGAGCTACTGTCATAGTCTCAGAGTTAATCTCAAATCCTAGAAATTGAATACATCTTGTCGGTTTAAATACGGATTTATCTTCGTTGATAGTTAAACCAAGAGTGTCCAATAAATGCGCTGTTTGCTCTACATTTCTTTGGCATTCTAATTCTGTTTTGCTTATTAAAAGCGAATCGTCTATGTAGGCCACATTAGCATGTCCGCGTTTTCTTAAAGTAGCGAACACAGGTTTTAACAGTTTCGTGAATATTCGTGGGGCTGATGCCAATCCCATGGCCAAACACGTGTATTGGAACTTCTGGCCTTTCCAATAAAATCTCAAATATTTTCTGTCGTCCTGACACACATTACACGAATAATAAGCGTCTTGTAAATCAATCGACGCAAAATAACAATTCTTTGACACTAAGTTGATTGCGGACGACAACGTTTCCATTTTAAAATGGTGATATTCCACAAAGTCATTCAAGTGTTTTAAGTTTAATATAACTCTGAACTTCCCATTTTTCTTTGGTCTGACGAAGATATTTGAAATAAATTCGTTTTCGTTATAATCTGCTACTTCTTCAATAATTTTCTTTGATTGAAATTCTTTGATTTCAATATCAATGATTTCTAAATCAGTTTCATTGAAATTAATTGGTTTGGGAGTGCTGCGTTGAAAAGGTGTATTTTGAAATTCAATTGAATAACCTTTCACTAGTTCTAAAATTTTTGAATCACTTGAAATCATTTTCCAATTTTCATAGTGACCGGCAATTTTCCCTGCCGTAAAATTTTTTAGAGGTATTTAGAAATTCACTCACATTTTCTGAAGGTAACACTTCCTGATTTATTTCTTCGTCAGCTTGTTGTTTGGGTACATTTTCTTTTTGTAGCCCTGGAATGAACGCTGGCCTAAAAAAGGCTGAGGTCTGTTGGTCTGGTTGTAGGGTCTTTGACCTTGGTATTTCCGACTTGGGAAACTCCTCTTCTCGGGTCTGTTGCTGCTACCCGAGATCTTTGACCCAACCTTATTTGCTTTCGTGATATCTTCGACCTTTTTCCCCAGATCATCCCCGAACAGTTTGTCCGTGACGGGATAATCGTTTGAACATAGCACCCGGAATTCGTCGTTACTCTCGGGTTGAATAATGAACTCTCGTCTTCTTTTTGATAGATCACAGTAGACGTACGTCATCAATTTGAGACCGTCCATTGCCAGGGTTGTGAGGTCCTTCAGTGACGGGCCCTCTCCTTTTTGCTTTGCATTAAGCAGAAGATTGATCTGCTGCAGTTGAGGCACAATTGCCTTGGCTACCAGAGTCTGGGTACGTTGAAGTTTGATGTCTTGATTTCGTATTTTCCGACTGAGGTGGGCTCGAATTTCTTCATTAATCTTAGGTGGTGACAGATTAAGCACATTCCGTGGTCGATTATACTTCTCGCTCACTTCCTTGATCTTTTCAGCATTGAGCACTGCACGCACACCATCGCTAGTTACTTTGGCCAGTTTTTCATGAACCGGCTCGCCACATTTTTCTTCTGTGCCAAAACATTCGGCAAGTTCATCTAAAATAGTGTCGTTATCGAACTCTTCAACTTCATCTACTTCATCAACTAAATCGCCGAACTCGTCCCTCTGAGTTTTCTCTTCATCTTCTTCATCCGATGACACGTCACTCAAATCTTTCGAGGAACACGGCTGATTTTCGGCTTTCCGTTTCTGTCCTCGTCTTTTCATTTCACCGACAGATGATGCCAAGGAAGCAATATTGTTTTGCATTTCCTTCATCATTGTCAGTATTGATGGTTCACTGGAACCTCTTTTTCTTCCGAAAGGCCATCAGCCATTTCAGAATGCTCAGAGACACTCATTGTATGAATATGCGTTAAATACGCAAATGTCAATGCGAATAATTCGCAAAATAATGCGTCAATACGCAGTTCAGCGTTAATACGCAGTTTAGCGTTAAATACGCTATATGTTTTTTGAGCAAAGTTATATAAATTTCACAAATCACTACAGTCCTATAATAAAACTCACAATGTAAATCCAGATACTTGATAATAATTAATACACGTCTGGTGCTGAACCACGCTAACTTATCTATGAACCACGCGATAATCTTATCATCTCATTTGAGACAGAGGCACCAATTGGGGGAGAAGAAATTATTTGGGTCTTATAGTTCACTCTTTTTAACCTTAGTACAATAAACCTTTTTGACCAAAATTCTTGATATGTATTAGATTCAAAAATAGTATCATCATTGTATTTAAGATTGGGATCATAACATCCTGAGCTTAATTCTGTGTAAAATTCATCATTACACTGCCTTCTTAAATAACTCTTATTGCGCTTTAATTTCATTAATGCTCTCTCAACTTTGCGTTCTGCCATACTCATATACACATCTTTTTCTTCACAACTTGTAAAACATCAGTGTCAGGCACGTAGCATCGTCTTATGATGTGGGGGGAGACTAATCCGAAATCTTGAAAAGCAAAACAAAAAAGCAAATACTGGATGGAAGGGTAGCATAGATAAGCGTGGTACCTAAAACCTCAATTTCAATGTTATTTTTGTTTATATCACTACAATTTTGTATATGATTCACGTAAAGGGAGGAGACACTCCTTATAACTTCAATTTTCTATATTTTAATATAAGAAAAATGTTTACTGCGATAAAAAGTGGGAGGGGCAGCCCCCGATCCTACGTGCCTGGGTATTCACAACACCTGCCTTATTAACTTATTCTTATTCTCAAGAATAATCTTAAATGCTCAAAAATCTTCTGCGCTTACATTCTTTCTTAGTCTTATATTATTTACAATATTACCTAAGATATATTATTTTTCTTGAATACTCTATATTATTCCATTGATCTTGTTCATAGATGTGTTTTATCTGTTTAATAAGATTTATAGACTTTTTTGAAACACAAAGTATAGTTACAGAACTGTGTAAGGATAAGTCTTATATATCATAATTACAAAGACGCTCTCTCTCTCTCTCTCTCTCTCTCTCTCTCTCTCTCTCTCTCTCTCTCTCTCTCTCTCTCATGTTTTATATCTAAACCAATTGAAAAATGAAAATGAGTTATCTTTCTTGTTGCAACTGAAATCTGGCCCACGAATAAGCAAAAAACGCATAATCCACGAAAATTGGCCCCACGAATTTAAATGATTTCACAGTTATTGCTATTAAGCAAACGAACTAGGTTCGTTGAAAGTAGTAGTTTTTGAGGAAGAAGAAATTTAATTTCAATATTTCTAATGAATGGGAAGCAGCGTTTTTCTACCTCATTCAATAGATACAATAAAATTTATCGCATATTATGTGAAAATAGCATTTAGTGGATGTTCTGTTTTCTCTAGCTGTACAAGAGGATCCTGTTGTTGAGCTTGCGCAAAAATTGGGCACACTGTTTTAAAGTAAACTATTAAATGTATATAACCATTTTCGTTCGTCAACAGAATCTAACAGCTATTAAACATACCAATATCTTGATGTTTAAAATATTTGTAAACAAAGTTAATACAAGTCCTCATATTGTAAAGTAAATTATAAGTTATAAGACTAGGCCAAATTAAAAATATCTATGTTTCCCCTAACGCGACCGACCCAATTAAATCCCGCCTACTGAAATGTTTTTTTCTTTAAAGAAAACTAATTTTACCCAAATTCGTTTTTAGGAGACCCACATCTTTTTCGTTTTACAATCATTTTGTTAGCCTTGATCTGACATCAACATGGGCGAAATACTGGCTTTATGATCGGTAACTTCGCTGGAATTTCCTCCGAAAGAGAAGTTGAAGTAGTCCTGTATTATGAGTTCACGATTGTGTAAATTAAACCCAAAGACGTTAAAATGATAATCATGTAATTCAAAAGACGTTTCCACAGCCTCAGTTAACCACTGTTGTGATTAATAAATCGCGATTATCTTATCTTTTGTGGGTAATAAATACGTGTGATGCAACAAATGGCCTATGTGCATTGAAAATTACAACCGATGTTTATTACTTTAAGTGTTGATATTACAATTAGTTGGTAGTTTGTAAATAGTTAATAACTCCAAATTAATGCTGAAATAATCATAAAACCATCTGTTTACAGTTATCTTAAAATTTAAAATGATCCTCTGCACAACGGTTGTAATTGGGTCAAATGGTTGGACTAATACCTCCAAAATGTACAGAAGTACAGAGACTGATTTTATTTGTCATTTAGCTAACACAATTACAAAACTTCTATAAAATCTATAAAATGTATGAACACATCAATAAATTAAATTTAATAGATTGGATAAGTTGTTTTTAAAACTTTTAGAAGTTGTTTTATTTATTATAAACTTGCTTAAATCGAATCCAATCTTAATTAAGGTTGGATCTGTGTATGCAATCATTCTTTTAGGTTATGCTGTATCAAATAATGAAATAATGACAGTCTCCCTGATTTCTCAAACTTCTCCCTACTTTCCTGTTAGGGAGAAATAAGTCTCAAAAATTAGGTTGGTAACTGTGATATGAAAGACTCTTTATGTTGTGAAAAATTTAAACAGTTCTCTTAAATTCGTCAAATTTCAAATAGACCGAAACAAAAATGTTGGATTTGGTAATGACTATTATTAAAGTGAAATTGGGTAAAGGACTATATATGGTTTGAGCCTAAAATGGCCCCCTTAAATGAACATCGTCATTTTACTGTTATTCATTGTTTTCTTGGTACAGGTATACATTTGAAGTTTATTCATAACTTCATTTTGATTTAACTGCCCACAGTTAATATGACATCATAAAGTTTACCTTTTACCGCCATTTTCGCATTTTTAGCATAAAACGGCTTGAAACAGTTTTTCTTTAAGAAAACATTGAGCGATTGCTTAAACAACCAAAATATTTTCACCAAATATGCATCTATCCAGTACTTACAAGTGACAAAATGTTCGTTCTTGTTCAAAGCGTCGCTCTATATTTCCCATTCGAAAAAAAAGATTAGAAAAATGTCAAATTTTGACTGATTTTTATTATATTATAAAAAATAGCGTCACTTCTGACGTCATATACTGCCAGTGAGTGCAAATAAATCAAATAAAAAGGCCAAAAATATAATTTATATATATATATTATTTTTTAAAAAATAACACAACAATTTCGTTTCGTTACATGCGCATATCGTGAAATATATAAATTACTGGCATTAACCTTCTATGTGCTTTGAAAGAACAAAATACAGGGGATATATATACGATCCTTGAACACATTTAACCCACAGTTTTCGAACAGTAATCGTTTTCTCAACCATTAGTGCAAGAAGTACATGTAGGTAGGTGAAACTGTGAAAGATAAACGCATGGAGAAAAAATTCAAGGACTGTGAGATTATAACTGGTAATTTGAATATGATAATTTCTTAACTTTGTATGAAGTTAATGAACGCCGTTTTGAATGTGGGTGCGGTTTTTCATCAGATTTTGTCATCTGGTTACCTTATTTTTCAAAATCTACCAAAGCAGTGTAAGTACAATTGGTTCTAATAAAAAAAAAGTCACTGGTCTAAAAAATGTTTAATTTGTGAAAACAATAACTGTAATAGCATGTTTCAATCGGAAATTTGGTAAACGCCAGCTATTTCTTGTATGGGGGCCTGCTATATTAAAATACTGGATAAATTTATTTTTTTTAACTCTATTGTTACAAGCACTTTTGTGTAATTCCTTACCACCAATCAAAGAATCAAATTAAAATATAGTTTTGTTCAAAAGTTCAAATTTTATAAATTGTTGATTTACCTTACTTTGGAAATTTTCACCATGGTCGGTCCGTTTATTATGAGAGAGAAAAATTGAATCCTGTAATCAGAGTGCAAAATTCTCACTCGAGCTATTGTATGAAGGTTTTTGCATCGGCGACACTCTGGTAACATTTAGTAATAGTTAATATGAAAAGTTAATTTCAGTTTTGCACATGCGACGTAATAGTAATGATTCACTCATTGAGAATTTCCTGTAATGAGCGCAACGCGTTTACTTGTGGCTTCCTCTTCCGTATGATTTGTCTTCAATTTTTCTTTTGATTTGCTTGTTCTGTCTAAAAACAAAACTACTACAAAACATCTACACGTATCAGTTTATACGCTTAAAATAACGACCAAGTAATTATTATAATAAAGGTAGTACACAACAGCTGTACCAAACTTTGCCTATGATTCAATTTTTCTAAAATATGCTATTTTGTTCTTTGAAAACACAGATGTAAATATTTAAAATTTGAAGAAAAAAATCTGATACCACAGTTTTTTTTTCAGGTCATCGTAAACATACTCTTTGATTCTCTTTTTAGTGGAGTGTAAGATGAAATAGGTATTCTATGAATTTGCTGTGCCAATGAGTTACTTCTCAAATATATTGCAAATGTTTGTGCTGCTATTTATATTGGAGACCTTTTTGTTACTTAAAGACACTGAAATATATTATAACTGGTACGTTCCAGTGAATTCAGATGTAATTAAATGTACTGTAAGAAAACCGCTGATGAATTATATTCTAAGACGAAAATTTGCACCAATAGAATTATATTAGATTTGTTTATGTTGTATATTCCACAAATAAATAAAATATTTAAGTTTGAATATGATTTAGTTTTATGAAGAGATATATATGATTATTAAAATGAACGCCTGTTATGCCTTCTTTCATCCCAATGCAACCCAACAATCTCTGTAAAAACTTGAATGTTTATGAAATCTTTAAAAATCTTTGCCACCTCTAAATACTTAGCAGGTTTATTTAGTGCATGGATACGTGCAGGAAGAATTCTCTACAAAGTATGATATTTGTGGAATATCTTAATTAGTATTTGGGCAGAGTTAATTTGATTATGATGGGCAAATGCATCCATTCATCGGAGATACTTTTATCTAAGTCTCGGCATTTTCGGGCAAACTGATTGAGTAAGAACAGATAGGAAGTTTCTATATGTGTCTTAATAAACGGCAGGGTTTCAGGAATTAATTTTTTATATTCTTTTTTTACCACCCCATTAAATCTAGCGGGCACGCTGTTTACACAGAATGAAGCAGAATAGTTGTCGACCTTTGACGGCGCAGTGGGGCCTTTATTGGTCAAATATACTCATTTAATAAAAAAAACTTTCTTACCATTGATCATTCTGTGTGACAGTGTCTATAGATACAGAGGGTGATATCCCTAAACATATGTCGTTATATAAAAATGTACCTTTTTGCTCTTGTGCATATTAAAGACATTCAAATATGGGCTAAAAGTCTACGGGGATTGAATGTAAACAGTGTACACCTACCATGAATAATTATATATATCTTCCATGTGATAGTTTTATGTTAAATAAAAAGGGGATTTTAAACTGAACTTTAATTTTACAACGATTGATAAACAAGTGCTACAACTTAAATTAATATTGTTCGATGGCACGAGGGGGTCTTTGTGGGAGGAAGCCGGAGTGCCCGGGGAAAACCCACGTGTCCAAGCGGGCGACCACCATATCCTTTCACATACAACCACTGTCGATTTTACACGAGAACATATATCAAAGATTAAGTACATGTACATGCAAGTTGAAACTAAAATTCCGAATTTTTTGGGGGTCAATTTACAGGGGCCGTATAAACTTATACTTTTGCATTCATTTGATATCGGCTGTACCTCTGCTGTTAACTTCATTTATTTTCAAAACGACACACTTGCTCTTTAAAAATCAACGAGTATTCGACTACTCGACTTTCGCTCGGTTACATCGATCATCGACTAAAATTTTCTTAGTCGGTTACTCGCAATAATGTGAATAAAATTCAAAACATTTTATTTATTTAATCTTAACGCTGCAGTTTTTGGGCTACGAATGAAAATAACTGTTTTCATTTTTTGGAATGTTTATCCGTAAGTTAAACTCTTTTCCATCATATCCCTGGTGCATTTTTATAAGCGGCTAGTAATAGATATACTTAGAGAGACAGTATTTTAGGAGAACAATTTGTGTTTCTTCTAATCAGTTATTTATAGGATCAAATGTTTATATGATCAAAAATTTATCATCTCAAAGCGTTTGTTTTCATAATCATTAATCTTTAATCGTTGGCTAGGCACGGGCAATGACTTAAAATGGAACAGGTCACATTTGATTTGCCTAAGATGAAATAGAGCTCAGTTATGTGTAAGTGTCACAAGAAAAACGGAAAAGCTAGGGCATTTGCAAACGGGTATTTAGATAAAACACTTTTTAATTTTTTTCTATTTTTTACTAAAAGGATAATTTATATATATATATATATATATATATATATATATATATATATATATATATATATATATATATACATTATTATTATATACTGATGGATTTTGTAATTGCTCAGAGTTGTACTTTCTGAATAAACAAATTATATATATATATATATATATATATATATATATATATATATATATATATATATATATATATACACATTATTATTATATACTGATGGATTTTGTAATTGCTCAGAGTTGTACTTTCTGAATAAACAAATTATTTCACATCATTCTTTTAATACGAAACAACTTTGTATACCGCAATTATCAAGAGTGTCTTCTTTCACGCAAACCCTTCACTTTCTTTTTACAAATTGTCAAATTCTCAATCTTTTTTAACATCTCTGAAAAAAAAACAAAAAGATACAATAGACCAAAATACAAAAGACAATTAATATAATTGATGTAACTGAAAAATAGAATAAAAGACGTGATAACGCGAGAAAGACCGTAATGACGCCTTATCAAATGACGTAATAACGTCTTCTCAAAAGGCGTTATAGCACGAAAAAAGTTATAACGCGAGTGGGGTCAATCAGCTAACATCTTCGACTCTATTCGACAATGCTGGTACCGGACATCCTTGACTGTACCTGCTTCCTAATATTAAGGTCAAGATAATGATTCCAGAGTGATGATTTGGTGCTAGCACATTTATGACGTCATTTAATTTATGGCTTTAATGGAATCATGAATAAAATGAAGCAATTTCTTAACGTTCTATGTTAAATCATGGTAAAAGTAATCCCGATACCTTTATTCAATTTGATAGCAGTTGAAAGAGGAAGTCTTGAGCTTGTTTAATGCCGTTTGTAGGGAGAATGTAAGCATTCAAGATATATTTCATTAGTCAAAAACGGAACCAACTCCTAGATTTATTACTTATTTCCTTCATATGTCATCGAAAATGATAGTTTAAAACATGATTTTTCATTGTGTTTACCAAACATTTAAGCCCCGAAACACCCTATCAAACAAAGCTAATGTAATGAAGAATCATTAAATAATTTTCTTGAATTTCAAAAACCTGTAGACACCTTTCATTCAAGGATACGTAAATTCGTGGACAATGTGGAATTAGAAATTGCATTTTCATGAACATTTCATTTTGTGGATCAACAGCGAAATCCACCAAAATTGGTTTTCAACAATTATCGATAAAACCACAGTTTTACAATATTGATCCGAAATTGATACTTAAGTTATAACAGAATTCTTACCAAAAAAACAATACCGTCCCCTCCCAAACAGTCTTTTGGATTTATCCAGCATTCCAACAGAATAATAACAATATAGATGTCAAGGATAGTTACAAAATCGTTATTATCCCGGTTTTTTGTTTACATTTGTTAACATTCCAGAATGGAACTGATTAGTCTGCGCTTCCAAACCCGAGTATGTCTTTGTGGCTAAAGTATCCAGCTACATAAGCTCTTAAACGACTTTTATGTTAAATCCTTTTATTAACCAATCAAGGCAACATTGAAGCTTGTTTGTTTCCATTACGTAATTGTCATGATGGCTGTGAATCATAGTAAGTGTACAAAATAAACCCTGTTTACTGTAGGTTTGTCAGACTTCAATTTGAAGCATAACGACAGTTTCTTTCGATTCACTGACCCAATGTTTAGGTAATTAGATAAGTTTTATTCAAATCATTTAATGAAAAAAATTAAAAACATAATTGATTTATAATTCAAAAATGTGTTTACATTTATATAAATCTTCATAACAGAAGTCATTAAGCGTGTTTTGCAAAATTTTACAAAGTTCCTTGATTAAGTTTCCCTCAAAATTGGCTCCTTGGTCTGAATGAATGCGTTTTGGAATTCCATAATTAACTATAAAGTGATTGAATAAAACTTCTGCTGTTGTTCGAGCTGTTTGATTTCTGGTAGGGTATGCTTGTGCAAAACGAGTAAAGTGATCCGTTACTACTAAGATGTTTTGATATCCGCCTTTGGATTGTTCGAGTGATAAAAAATCAATGCAAATAAGTTCTAAAGGTTGGGTGGTGGTGATACTTACCAGAGGTGCTCTGTCAGGTTGAGTTTTCCTTTTAATACATCTGTCACAGTTACTTACCCATTTCTCTATGTCTGCGGATATTCCAGGCCAATAAAATCTCTCTTTAATCAAAGATGTTGTACGCTCTCGTCCGGGATGTCCCATCTCATCATGAAGTAACTTAAGCACTGTTGGTACTTGAACCCTCGGTAAAACTAGCTGTTTCACCTCTTGATCATTTAAACTTACCTTTCCATACAAAATTCCCTCTTCTACACATAACTTGTCAACCATTCTAAGCAATGGGCTGTTAGGAAACTGGTCTCTCTTGGGCTTTTCACCAGACTGAACTCTATCTATCCAAGGTCTGATTTCCTCATCTTCATGCTGAAGTTGACTCCAATCTATATCCTGACACACATTCATTTGTAAATCAGTCTGCAATAACTCTACAGTTTCTGGTACACCAAAATTTTCTATATAAGCAATGTTGATTTTGTTGCATACAGACTTTACAGCATCAATGGACATTGGCGAAGCCATTAACAACGATCACAATTTCACTATCCGATTCATCAGAAACGTGCACTGTTGGATCCGCCTATCTATCATTCTTTATGCTAAAGGTCGCGTGCTTAGTCTAGACATTGTGACGTCACGTTAGTAGAGCAGACATCACTCGACTCCGTCAAAGTAACATTGATCCGAACAATTTACCAAGAAAATAATGTAAAACAAATAGTTGCAAACCATTTTTTGAATCAGCAGAATGTTTTATTCATCTTTTAAATGCATGACATACTTAAAATACATTTAACCTGTTCTCGTGAGATCATGACATTGGTAGCCATTTGCAATTTACATGGAATTGTGGGTACAAATCTGACGACAAAATGTTCAGTATGTCAAAGGTAGCAGTAGTCCGAATTTTCTCTTCGCCTAGGCGTTGTCGTTAGGGCTCGCTGCGCTCGCTATTAATGATATTCTCTATTTTTCGTTCTTCTGTATTTTTTTCCCCGAAAAGCTCATTTTCATAATGTAATAATCATTTTAGTGTTCTCTTCATTAATTCATGAACGTTTCCCACGGTTGTTATAAAAAATCAAGAATTATCGAATTACGAATAATATCTCCTGAATATTCTTTATACATTCAAAAAAAAAAAAATTCAAAACACATTCCAACATTGATTAATTGAATCTCATCATCTTTAACAATGATATACATAGATAATGATATCCAAAATGATAAACATCTTTAATATAACATATCATGTGTGAGGTTCATATTTTCAAGATTTTGCATAAACATGATTTAAAGTATTTTATGTGCTCTTAAATACTGGTAAACCCTACATTACTACATGTATTACTGTTGAATAGAACCTGAAGCACATTTGCAGCTCTGTTCTGCTGCTACCTTGATTAAGAAAAACAATGGCTTGTGTGAAGAGCATTTATTTAAAATTCCAGATGAAGTTATACTGAATATAAACATGAAAATGTGAGACTGCATACATTTAGTAAATTATCAAAAATGCAGCAGATGGTGGGGCCCAAAAATTATCCCACACCTTTCACAAAAGGAAACTATCCATTCAACTCAAACAAACTTATAATAAGGGGGATATAAGGGGTGGAGGTGGGCAAAACTTGCGAAGAACACCGATTTGGAGCCAAATTTGATATATTTAGGATCCGGCTAGTAGCCTGAAAATGCTCATAGCGGGAAGAGTATAAAAACCCAAAAGACCCTTTGTACCCTCATACTATCTTATATATAATTAGTTGTTACATAGTAAAAATATGATACAGAAACACTTTATATACATGTACATAAATACACATATAATTCTGTGAAGTTTGTCATCTGAAATTGCCAAGAACGAAACCTATAACAATAAATTAAAAAGTAATGTTAGTACTGGAAAGCAGTAAGCTAACTTGTTTGGAATTCATTTATTTGTGTTAATATATACAGAAAAAAAATCAACGTTCTAGTAAATATTTTCCTTTCTGTAATACCGTGTATGTGATGTTTAAAGCTGGACGAAACTCGCTAAATGCTTGCATCATTAAAAAGAAATACCACTATATCAGGATCATAAATGAAAATATGAATGTTCATTTGTGTTCCAAAAAAGTGTACAATTACATTTAATAAGGATCGATCTTCAGTAACCTTAGTACTTTGATTCATCAAGTAGTGCTTTGACAAAGCATCCGGTTGTGTAATCGTTTAGGTTAGGTTTGTTTTAAATGGTCGATTTTAGTGTTTAAAAAAAGGCGATATTGCAATGTTTAGAGGATTCACTCTTTAAAGTGAGTTTTTATTTCATTGATATTGTGTTTATAATGAAAGTCTCCATGACAAATATGTTTTTTTAATGTTTTCATACAGACCATGCTTAGAACTTTTAGCTAAAATATTACAATATCTTGTTTTTAAAAAGTCGATTTTGGTGTTTAAAAAAGGGCGATATTGCAATGTTTAGAGGATTCATTAGACAATGTAGACGCCAATATTCCAACGGCTCTAGTTGTTTTGTCAATGATCATTTTGTCTATGTTAAGTGTTTTTCTTTTTAAACTATCACCAAAGACTAATATTAATCACAGAAGTTGTCAATCATTTTAAGCACGCGCAGAATAAAACAAACTTAATGTTTTTACGTTTCGTCACGGGTAATTGATTTCAAATGTTGTTGTCTTATTTTATCTGTGCTATTGATGAAAAGACATATCAGTTATAAAATGTTAATTTTCCAATGATTCTATTTATCAGGGTTAACACTCAGAAGAACAAATAATAGACTATTGCCTATTCAGTATACATCATCTTTCGTTTTAATGTATCACACCTGACAGGTGAGATATTTACCTTTAAAGATTAATATCCCATGGAAAAGAATTAATTTCAGTTGGATAAACAATCCTTCTATAGAATATTTTGAAAATCATGTAGGATTTTCTAAACTTCCAAAAGAAATCATATTCCGTATAGGATAACAAAAATCTATAGGAATTTAATTCAGACAGGCATTCTTTTTTTATAGGAAATAAATAGTTCCTATCGGATTTTGAAATCTTATGAAGATTTTGTTCATATCCTTTCGGAATTCAAATACATATAGGAAGTTCTTTATTCCGGTTGGAAAATCTAAAGATCTAAGTTTTCCTATGGGAGTAATTTTTCCATAGGAATTTATTATTTAAAGGCAATCTCAGCAAACCCAATAGGTGAGGTACATCAATAACAAAAGTGGTTTTAAACTCTATAAGCAATGGTTTACAATATGATATATCTTAATTGTTCGAAACATGAACCTTAGACGAGTGCGAAATTGACACATTGGCACATTGATTTTATAGTGTATGGTTGTATTAATACATTTATAAAGATAGCTTTGTTGTATTAGTATCTAAAATTACTAAACTAATTGAACTCAATTGCGACAAAGTTCTTTGTTGTCATACAGTATATATCGGAAAAAAGCACCGATTGTGTTATTAAGCTTTTGCAAAGTATCAAAGTTGATGCTCTTTAACATATTAATATGTCCTGTCTTAAAAATATGAATCGCATAACTGTGTGACCACTTGTAGTTTTGGTTATACAACACCAGTCCATGGGGAAAGAACATACAATGATGTCTATGTAGTCGAACTAGATCAGGGAATTTCTCAGCAAGTTTTTTTGCCATTGTTACAGAGTTACCTCCCCAGCTTCTTGGATCATAGGAACGATAACTCTCAATCCATTTTTGAATGAATCTGGAATGTCTGGCTGCAATGATTAACGCACTACCAACAGACCCGTCATGGGCCACTCCCATCGTGCATTCGTAGTTCCTGAACGCATCAAGGGAACGTAAGATGTATTGATCGGTATCTAAGTATATACCGCCATACTCTGTAGAAAATAAAGAAGATAGTAAATTATTTAATAATAATAATTATAATACTAATAATGATAATAATAAAAAATAACAATAAAGATTTGTGAATTTCTAGAACAATTTAAAACTTTATAATTGCTTAAAAGTAAATTTGTAAAAACGTCTTCACAAAAGCAATCGTAGTTTGTTTTGTTTTGGTGTTTTTTTGTTTTGTTTTTTTTTTGCAGTGATTGTATTTTCAGTTCATATTGAATTTTTAAAAGAAGGGAGTTTTTCCATAGGTTGGTTTATTCTTATTGCATGATTTATGAGACCTTTTGATTACGGATTTTTTGGATCCAAATGCAAATTTTAAAGATAGAGTGAAAAAACAGGTGGTTTTTCAAATCACGTAAAAGCCTGAGCTGAGTTGATCAATGAACACTAAAATCTGTTCTCCTTATATTTAAAGTCCAATACTTGGCAAAGAATTAAAGCTTTAAAATTTCGTAGTTAAGCTTCATTAAGTGACATACATTAAGTATGAACGATTCGTGCAGGCAAATTTATATTTCATATAAATAAAGCGTAGCTGAAGATCTAGCGATCTGTAGTTTGTTCTGATTAAAAAGGTGTATGTCAACCCAAAGTACCAGATCTGCAGCCATTGATATAAAACGATTTTCTTGTGATAAATGTGGGCGATATTCTTCAAAGAGTCTTCTGAATCTTGGACAAGTTTCATTCTTAATAATTCGTGAATTTTTGCCCGAAATTCGGCTGCTTAAATAACATGAAACTGGGATGAATGTTGTCTCCTGCTCACTTCAAATTTAAACTTTCGACATTCTTCCAACTCTCCATTACTACAAACGTTTGGGGTTATTTTTTTTACCTTTACAAGGTCTAAATCTTTTAAAAAAATGTTCTTGAATTGAACTGAAGTTTCACAATAGTGAACCGGAAGTCTGTATTGTCAAGTCGTACATAAAGTTCCTATTTCTAATCTTATTTTTTAACGATAATTTAAAAAATAATATTTAACCAACAGACTTAAAAATTTATAAGTCCTTTTATATGTACTTATGGAAAATATTCGTTAAATCATATATATATTTTTTTTTAATTTAGCCACAGAAGCGAACTAAATAACATGTTTTATAGCTGTTCCATCTATTATTTATATACCTGACGTTTTATCATTTATCGATTTGTCTGCACGGCCTGGTGTGTTATAGGACCAACGATATGCAAAAAAGCATTCAATGCTTAAATAACCTACCTACATATATACATACATATACACATACACACGCACAGGAGCGATGCATGATAGTTGATACTAGCAACATGTGGGGAAAATGCACACATGGCGTTATAGTAAGAATTTTGTGTCTGCATATAATACCTTTAAGTATTTGAAGTCGAACAATATCCGCCTTGTGTTGTATATATTTAATTCTTCTCCCTGAGATATGGGTAGGCGGGGTTACTCGTACGATTACAATGTTAGGAACTGTCTGTCGCAGTAAATTCCACCAGATTCCAGATGGTAGCATGTCGTGAAAAAGCAATATTATACAAGGATTTTGATATTTATACGCACTTAAGAAACTAACAAAATGCATGAACTCAAAGGGCGAGCTCCCAAACCATATGTAGTGAACAATATTTGGCACTGTTGAGTTGTCTTTGCAGTACTTGGCGATAACACGTCTGAGACAGTTGTTCGAGAATTGAAACACTTGGTCGGAGGAATAAGGGCTCAAATGTGTAAGAGTCATGTACACTTCATTCTTTGAACATCCAATATAAAATTGTTTTCTTTCCAGCATTGATTTCTTAAACCTAGATGCTTTTTGCAGGCAATCCACAGCTGATAAAAAAGTCCAATCATTGCCACCAATAGGGGTGAAATCTTAATACGAAAGACACAGAGATAACATACTAGTCGCTATAAAAATTACCTCCTTTAACAAAACCCCTATATTTGAAACAAAGCATATAAGAAACATAACATTATTTGAAAAATATAATATAAATCTTAAAATATTTGGTAATTGTTAAGATATTTTTAGTGATTAATGTTTGGGCGGATTTTCCTGATACAATGTCAAAGAAAGTTCTTGTCTATTACGGGTATAGCTTAAGTATTGATAAGCACTTTAAAAACTATTGAAGCTCTATTCACTACTTACTGGCGAATGGGTCTTTATACATTTCTTCAGTAAAATTCTTGCGATTTCTTAGATAGTAAAGTGCCGTTTCAATCTCACAAGACTCTTCTTTAAGAAACTTCACTGGCATCATTTTCCTTTGGATCACGGACACCGGCTTTCTCGCAATATTGGTGTTATTCTCTAATGCTTTTTTTGGTTCAAGAAAGTAAAAATTTACCGAATTCGGAAATGAATTGTTTAGATATGTGGCGAATTCCTGTTGGTGCGAGAAATAGTTCATCCTGATCGTTAAGATGATCATGCATAGTAATCCGGTCAGCAAATATGCTCCCCTGAAATAAACAATTATAATAATAATGAAGCACACGTTTACTTATGTTCATTTATTGATTTTCAGTGTAACTGACTTTATATTATAACTTTTATCACCTTGATATTTTCGTCCGTTTGTCCATTTTGTTTTTTATTGCTCGGGATAATATTTTTGTTTAAAACTTTTTTCTAATTACCGTCAGGAAAACATACAGCATACAGTCCATTTGTGATATTCACAAACCATGCGTAACTGTTCTCCATTACATGTATGTCTTGTTAAAATGCTTGTATATACAATTATCACTTTTTTCAATTTAAATCAATAGCAATTGATATTTTTGTTTTGTTTCTCATATATATATATATTAAGGAATTAGATCTACCTAATTTGTAATACACTTCACTATATGTGTATAGCAATCATTCCTTTACCAAACATTCTTACATCCACAAATCCCTTTAAAGAATAAACAAGTTTCATGCATGCATACATGTATATTATCAGTCCTTTCCTAAGAAGATTTGATAAGTACATTTAAATCTGTAAACGACAAATTATTTTTCATTATTATTTCTCTTTAGTTCTTTGTTGTTATCTGAGTTTTAATTTTTCAATTGTTACATAATTTTATATTTTAATTTGTTCATTTATGTATGCTAAATATTCGTTGCAGGCATGTGCCCCCTTCTTTTTTTTAGTTGTGGTACAAATTTCCAATTAAAGTTCTGATGATATTGATATTTAAACTGTTTTAAGTTTTCTCCTTTATTTCTTTTTATTTATCAAAATGATGTGGCTGTTCTAATTAAAAAATTTTGACTTTTTTTTTATTTCCTACCAACGTAATACATGTATACTCTATCTACATTTACAGTACCATGTGCAATACATGTATATGTTTGGGTCTTTGTGACAATAAAGCATGGATCTTGCATGTACATTATCCCCTTATCTAAGCCATAAACAATGAAAACAAAAACTAATCAGCCGATGGATCACATTTTACATTGAAATAGCGAATACTTATTACATATGATATGCAGTACAGATGCTTGATCCACTGTGACGTCATACAGAACTTTCTTTTGCTTTGTTTACGTTTCTCAACAGAATACAAGGGAATGGAGGATACAATAGCCCTCTTGGTTAAAAAAAAAAAAGCGTGTACGATACTCAAAACGAGTCCACAAACCCCATGAATCCGTAAACTCCGACTAAAAGACCAGTCATTTTTGGCATAGCACTGCGGGAGCTCTGAAGCATATCCATGCTGGGATGTTGCCAAAATTGTTCTTGTTGAATCTGTAGGAGGAACTCGTTATTTTTCCCGCGCACTGGTTCTTGGAGCTTGCTTTGCTCGCATGCGCTCGCTATTTGGTGATATTATTGTTTCCATGAAGGAAAGAGACTCAAAGAAACCACAAAAAAACTTTCTTCTAACTTTAGCACTATGTGCGTGGCAAGACACAATATATAATAAGAATTTCCAATTGTCGATAATTGTGGAAACATGACTTCATGTTTATTTACATCCACAATACCCTTTACGTACCTTTATTTTCAAAACAGTGCATAATGGTATAAAAAAAACCACAATATATGATAAGACTTTCCAATTGTCGATAATTGTGGAAACATGACTTCATGTTTATTTACATCCACAATACCCTTTACGTACCTTTATTTTCAAAACAGTGCATAATGGTATAAAAAAAAACCAATTCCCAATATTTTATTTGCCGTGTGTTGCAGCCACTAATAAAATAAAACCACTATAATGGAAATAAATTACTTCAATAGTGTTTGGGGATGTATTACATTTGAAGAATCACTTTGCAACCACTATTGACATATATTATTTCAATATTGGTTGCGGGTGTATTTCATTAAAAGAATCCTTTGGCAACCACTATTGAAATACAACCATTATTGAAATAACTTTTTTCAATAGTAGTTGCGAGTGAAATTCATTTTCAATATTACTTTGTCATCACTATTGAAACACATGTGGAAAGAAAGAAGTTGTATATAATTTTTTGCAAACTATTTTTGAATGCAAGAAATACTTTATCTAACAAACAATTCCAAATACACAATTGAGGTATTGTAGACTTTATTTATAGACCTTATTTGCATATTATACTATAAGGGTAATAATAACTGAGACTACGAAAATAATGTACTAATGTTAGAATTGTCACTGCTGTACAGAAATATATAACCAATTCTCGCAGATTTACATACGTATAAAATTATGTTTTCATATTTTTTCTATCTTTTTTGGAGGTCCATGTTGCTCTGCTTTGAATTCGTATTTCGTTTTATGGTGTTTGAGATGGTTGACGGTTTGTTATTGTCATTTTTTCATGTATGTTATTATTATGTCTATAATCCGTCTGTGTGTAACACTTTCGTTTCTGGATGATAAGTGGTATGGGAATTTCTTAATATAAGAAGTATGTCTTATAACGAGAAGATTTCATCCCTAATTACGATATTCTTTGATTCACATGTATATCGCCAGGTTTCCCATACCACCTATCATCCTGAAACGAAAGCGTTCCACAGACGGAAAAATAGACCGGCAGACAGTCATACAGACAAACAGACCCAAATAATTTTCCCCAACATTCATGGGACATCATTCATTTCACCTGTGATTGTGTTTCAATAATGGTTACAATTTGATATTTATAATGAAGTTCATTCCCAACTTCTATTGAAAAAAAAATCAATAGTGGTTGTATTTCAATAGTGATGTAAAATTGATTCTTATAATGACATACACCCAAACCACTATTGAAATAATTTATTTTAAAAGTGATTGCAATGAAAAGTGCCCCCAACCACTATTTTTACTTTCTACTTCTTTGTTTTCTTGTTTTTTATTTATCTATTTTTCAATTATTATTTTATTTTTGCTTTCCTGCCTCAAAACATACCATAGAACACTCTTAAATTTATAAGTTTATACACTCAAAACAACGCCCAACTAGTTATAATTATAACTATAGTTATATGGTTATAGTTATAATTAAGGAAGTACACAACAGATACTAGTAAGGAAAGCATTTTTTTATGATGAAATATTTCATCAAATTTATTATTTTGTTTTTTTTAAAAGAATATGTAAAGATTTAAAATTTGAAAAAAAAATGACCTCACAATTTTTTCCCACGTCACATCAAACCGACTCTGAATCTCCTTGTCGTAGAGTGTAAAATGATATTTAGAGAATTTGCTGTGCCAATTTGTTACTTTTCAATATATTACAAATGTCTGTGCTGCTATTTATTTCGGAGAACGTTTTGTTACTTATAAAAAACAGTGAAATATATTCTAAATGTTACGTTAAAGTAAATTCAGATGTAATGAAATGTAAGAGAAGATCCTGTGAATTATATTGTAAGACGAAAATTTGCAATACTAAAATTACAATTTTGATTTTGTATATTTCACAAATAAATATAATAGTTAAGTCTGAATATGATCTAGTTTAATAAAGCGACATAATTGTTAGCATGCAAGCCTGATAAGCCTTTTATCCCAATCCAACCCAAAAATCTCATTAAAACCTTTAATGTTTATTTATACATTATTAATTTCGCCCCTTCTGAAATATTAACAGGTTTATTGAGTGCATAGTAAACGGGCAGGACTCTCTACAAAGTATAATATTAGTGATTTTTTCAGTGTTTGGGCTGAGTTATTTCTTTAAAAAACGTTTCATCTACTCCTGAACAATTTTCAGGTAAACGAGTAAGAACAGTCAAGGAAGTTTGTACATGTGTCTAAAAATACGGCGGGGCTCTATTGACCTCTCATATAGTGAAAACGAATTTATTTTTCATATTCCTTTTTTCTACTCCATGTTTAGCAGGCATGGTATTTTCACAGAATAAATCACGAATGGTTGTCGACGGCGATGTGGGACCTTTATTGGTCAAATCTACAAATGTACATTTAAAAACCTTCCTTACCATTGCTCATCTGTCTATAGAAATAAAGGATGATATCCCTAAACAATCATGTCATCGCTCCTTTTTATGCGTTTAATTATATCAAACATTCTACCGAAAGTTTGATATTTTTAAAATGAGAGTAAAAATTGTGACATATTTGGGTAACTGTGAATATCTTTGATTGCTTTACACATGTAATTTAATAATTGAAGATTTATCGATGATTATTTAGACCCACTAACAGTTTATTTCGTTAGTTTTGTGACTCTGACCTTAAAATAAATAAAAATGAATCAAATAAAAGGGCCTTAGTAGGTATGTAAAGAAATTAAGCAGATCAAAGCAGATTGAAATTCAAGAGAAATATAAATTCTTTTAATGATCCTTCTTAAAATAGCTAATGTTATGAAGGATCATTAAAAGAATTTATATTTCTCTTGAATTTCAAAAAGCTTTAGGCACCTTTCATTCATAGATACGTGAATTTGTTGACAATGAGCTTATTAATACAATGTGTAATTAGAAATTGCACTTTCATAAACATTTAATTTCGTTGATCGACTCAACAACAAAATGAACTAAAATTGGCATTCAATGAATATCGATAAAACCACAGTTTCACAAATATTAATCCGAAATTTAAATTGATACTTTAGTGAAATTAACAGAATTCTTACAAAAATTTGAATCATTAAAGGTAGCGCTTTGACGAAGCATCCGGTTGCTTAATAGTTTTAGTTACATGACATTAAGTTTTATGCTTTATGTCATTGTTACGATAACCGCTTAAATAAACAGAACAAAAACAAACTCTATTTTAGCGACAAACATTTATAGTAAGATTCCAACTCGGTGTTTATGATTGAAGTATGCAAGGGGTAGCCTTAGTTTAGGGAGCATAATTATTTTTCTCCAAAAAACAAACCCTACATTTTTAATGAGAATGATTATTCTTCAGAATTCATTACACACTTTAAAGGTGATAGTTGTTTTTACGTAAAAATACTAGCCTTTTTAATGCAGTAGTTTTGAGGTAGAAGCAGTATTGTTTCAAAAATACTGTGCGCAATGTATTCAAATGGGAAGCAGTTATCGACATTAAATGTGTGATAATTAAAAAATACATGCACAATGATTATTTTTCGTAGTCCTCATACGGTAAAGTAAGTTATAATTAACCTGATTATGCACATTTTCAGAATAGAAAACAATTTATCTTGTCAGTCACGCACCAGAAACCAGTTTACCGACATACGTTGCGATTTCAAAAACAATTACACAACATGTGCAAATCGTGGTTGAATGAAAATTCCTGCCATTTACCTAATAGGTGCTTTGAAAGAACAAAATACAGGTGAAACTACAGAACAATGAGCGAACGCTCTACGATCCGTGAACAAACTGAACAAGCGGCTTTCGAACAGTAAACGTTTTTCTGAACCATGTGCAAAAGAAGTACATGCAGCTAAGTAAAAATGTGAAAGATGAACACATGGGAAAAAATTTAAGGAATGTAAAGTTATAACAGATAATTTGAATATAATTATTAAGTTTATTAAGTTTTTTGTGTGTGAGAACACGGATTGTAATAGAATGTTTCAATTGGAAATTTGGTAAACGCCAACCATTTCTGGTATGGATGGGGCTGCAATAATTAAATACTGCATGAATTTATTCATTTTAACTCTATTGTTACAAGATAATTTATGTAATTCCTTACCACCAATGTAACAATGAAATATTAGAAATAGTTGAATTACCTTAATGTGAAAACCTTTTTCATGGTTGTTCCGTTTTTTATGATAAATGAAATATAAATCCTGTAATCACAACACAAAAATCTCCCTCGAATGATTGTATCAAGTTATTTGAGTCTGTGACACTTCAGTAACATTGAGTGACAGACACAGAGAGCAGCTAATGTCAGTTCTGTAAAAGTTTGTAAACTGAAAGTGCATTTCCTATTATGTGCTCCACGCTTCAACAATCTTCTTTATTTCCTTGTCCTGCCTCGAAAAAAAAACTATAGAACAACTATATGTATAAGTTTATGCGCTCAAAATAAAGACCGAGTAAATGTTATAATAAAGGTACACAACAGCTAAGCCAAACCTATTCTATGATTAATTTTTTCTGAAAATTTATCATTTTGTTCTTTGAAAAAAAAAACCATGTAAATATTTAACATTTGAAAAAAATCTGACCCCACAGTCTTCGCTTCCGTCACTTCGGATCTACTCTTTGAATCTTCATTTAGCAGAGTGTAAAATAAAAATAGATATTGTTGGTAAGAATTTGCTGCGCTAATAATGTTACTTTTAAATATATTACAAATGTAATTAAGATGTAATGAAATTCAGGAAAAACCCTTGTGAATTATCTTGAAACAAAAATTTGCAACACTAGAACTAGAATTTTGATTTGTTCATTTTATATATTCCACAAATAAATATAACAGTTTAGTCTGAATATGATCTAGTTGAATAAAGAAAAATGATTGTTAAAATCCATGCCCGATAAGCCTTCTATCCCAATCCAGCCCAAAAAATCTCAGTTAAAACTTTAATGTTTATGAACTCATTAAAAAATTTAAAAAAAATTTGTCACTTCTGAATATTTAGCAGGTTTATTGAGTGCATGGTAAACGGGCAGGAAGGATTCTCTACAAAGTATAGTATTTGTGAAATTTTTCAGTGTTGGGCAGAGTTAATTTGATTATGATGTGCGAATGCATAATTACTTCCAAATTCTTTTCATCTACTCCTGGGCAATTTTCAGGAAAAAATAAGTAAGTACAGTCAAGGAAGTTTCTATACACGTGTCTAATATACGGCAAGGCTCTATTGATCTCTCATATACTGAAAATGAATTCATTTTTAGAAAATCTTTTCTTTATTCTCCATGTAATCTAGCAGTCTCGTTGTTTAAACAGACTAAAGCACGAATTGTTGTAGAATTTTGACGGCGGAGTGGGGCCTCTATTGGTCAAATATACTTATGTACATTTAAAATCTTCCTTACCATTAATCATTCTGTGCATGTCTATAATAATAATTTTATTACAAAACAACGTTGGACAATTTTCAAAAGTTTCATCTTTCACGCAAACCCTTAAACTTCCATTTAACTATCCGTCAAATTCACAGATATTTTTAGCAATTCTGGAAAAAAATAGAAGGTACAATAAATCAAAAAAATTAACTTTTGGATGATTTATTTGATAAAATTTTCGTTTATCATAATGCATTTTATGAATGTATTTCTTACGAAAAGACGTACGCACGTACTCTAGATGTTTATATGAACATGTGCCAAAATTGCATAAATTATACAACATAGAATAAAACATGTAACAATCTTATAAATTTTATGACTTGTTGAAATGTACTTCTTCGTCTAAAGATATACACATAACGGCAATGATTTCAAGTGTTAGCAAAATGCACTCGTTTCCTTCAAGTAAAATATAATCTAATCGTGAAATTTGGTTTGTTTGCAAAGGAATCAAGATGAGGGTGTTTTCGAATTTTCGTTTCCCGCTTTTAATGAAGTGGGGGTATTGCTTTGGGTCTGTCTATACGTCCTTTTCCGATCATCTTTCTGTCTGTCATTCTGTCTGTGTGGCAACACTTTCGTGTCCGTGCGATATCTTAAAAAGCATTTTCGCTTTTACAATTAACTTTTATATCTAAACATATGACCTAAAAAAAAAAAGACCCTATTGATTTTGAAGTCAAAGGTCGAGATCATAAATTCCTTTTTTGTCTGTGTGAAACCCTTTTGTTTTGGGCGGTATCTTAGAAAGCCTTTGAAGATTTGAAATGAAATTTGACATCACAACTCCTACTAGCCTAAAGAATACTTGTATTGATTTTGAGGCAAAATGCTAAGAGGTGAAAATAAAATATCAGATAAATGTACAAAACTCAGCAATATAGATTTTAACTTTTATGATACTTAATTCAATATTTAAATTGATTTCTTTTATCCATGATTTTAATGTATTGCTTCTGGATCTGTTGCTAACAATTTGGTGCTATTTTAGGACAATTTGTAACAAGTCAATTAAACCAAATACTACTAAATCTGCTATGATAATAGATCATATGATCATAGTCAAGGGTTTTCCATGGAACGTACTCTTTCGATATAACAGCAGCCAATCCGTGTTCATTGTAGTCAAATTTAGTAACAGGACTCTTTATAGCGTCAAATCCAAGAAAGATTTGGAGGACAAGACCACGCCACTGCAGCTTCTATATCGTTCCCCCACCTGCCATTCTCATACGCTACTCCATTGTAAGCCAAACATTATTTGCTTTATTGGAATATTGGAATCGATTAATTTATATTTTTATTTGAACCCATGGTCACCTACAGTGGATATTTTAAGTTTCGTACAATTGAGTTGTGTGACATTATCATATTTTAACTTGGAAAACAAGACGAAGAATTTGATTCCACCCAGTCTATTAGCTACATAAAGCAATCCCTCGTTTTCTATATTTTAATCTCATACACGTAAGCTGCATTATATTAAACTACGTGTATTTCTTTAAAACAACTCGTATAATGGCACTAAGCATTCATTTGAATGGTCACTTCCGCTTGCATAATGTTTCCCCAACCTGCCATCCTCAGTGAGCTTATCATTTTATTTTCACCTCGTCCCCATTTTAAATACTTAGATTAGTTTATACTATATTTCAACTCGTGGTCACTTACAATGGAGTTTTAAGTTTCGTACATGCGAGTTGTGCGAAATTTAACGCATTGTAACGTGTTATGGGTTCGGTGATTTAGATCAGTCTGGGGAATGTGTTTATATACTAACAAGTAAATCACAAAATACAAAATGACGGGGCTCTATGATATGTGGGATGAAATCCGGGGCTCTATCCGAGGCACAGGTCTCAGCCTCGAGATCTGTCCTGATAAGGCTCTATGCCTATCTCGTATGTACAGGGCTGTATCCCTGCAGCCGGCTGTATCCCTGCAGCCGACACAAGCTGCAGCCAGGTACACACAGTTAATAAAATGCGATAAAATAATAACGCCCTATCTAAAGCTTAACCGCAATATGAACACTGTGCAGTCGTATTACACTGTTCACCGTACCTTCTCATTCGACAGCCAAACACAGAATCAGCTCTTCTCTCGAGTGCGCTCTTATATATACTAGTGTCATCCGGACTATCCTCGCACGTTATCATTAACATCAAAGATAACAACCGTATGATAAAAAATTATCAGAACCCCAAACCCGATTATTTGTTACATAATCCACGCCTCATTGCTTCATGCGTCCTCGCATGGCAAAATGATAACATATATATATTTTTTTATCTTGAGTAGCTTCGTGTACCATGATCTTGGGTAGGACAGGATCCAGGTTGTCAGTTTTAATCTCTAACTCCACGCTTTTTTTGGCACGGTTTCTTCAACAACACCAGAGTTGGTTCGTTTAGACGAAAACACTGGATTTGGCGCTGTTCTTTTTCTAATCACTCTTCCTGAGATGAAGTCTTCCTGGGAGGTTGATGGTAAAGTTTCCATCTCTTTTTCTGCGTGTTCAGTCCGAACCTCGTCAAGCTGAACTTCCGGGTCCACGTCCCAGTCACTGTCGTCTTCCTGATCATGACTCGTGTCCTTTTGTGTTGAAGAAGGGGCATCGGGATGCTTTGTCCGCATGTGTTTCTGCAGGTACTCCTTCTTCTTAAAGGATACATGGCAGGCTTTGCACACCATCATACTGCTTGCACAGCTCAGTACATGTTCGGGCCACGCGTCCTTACCATCCAATTCAGCAATACACACAGGACATATTTCCTTTGCCCTCCGAGGAGCCGTCTTTGTGTTAACCATACTACAATGTAAAATAAACATTTTCATAAAAATCTATGATGCATCAGAGAACATTCCTCTATATGAATAATACTATCTATCCACTGCACACAAAATCTGAATCATTACAATATACAACAAAACTAATATGTACAAGGTCTACTTGTTTTATTGAACAAATTATTCCGAAACATACATATGTAATCTCTCATCCAGACTGGAGCACGTCTGTTGCGCTTGAACTGGAATTCCCCAGCTAGTTCCTCTGTGACCTCCACCTTAGACTGGCGCTCATCAATAACCTCTGACTCGAACTGAATATCAAGTTGGTCTTCTGTGTTGTTTTCAAGAAGGACTTGCAATTCGTCCTCTCCTTTCAAAATCTGAGCTTTGCATGTTTTCAAGCGGTCACAATGTATAACCTGGGCTTTCCCATTCCGACCACAGTTAACTTTATACAAAACTTCCGACAGTTTTGTGAGTATCTTGAATGGTCCCCGCCAGTATGACGTGAACTTTGGTGAGCATCCAACTTTGCGCTGGAGAAAGTACAATTATACACTTTCTCCTTCCTTGAACTTCTCATAGGACATTTTCATGTCATGATAATGTTTCTGACGAAACATTGCACCTTCTGCATGACGTCTGACTAAGGCGTATGCTCTCTCCATCCGATCTTGCATTATCCATACCCAGTCACTTCTTGGTACTTCTTTCCAAGACGAAGGCATATCATACATGATATCTAGGGGCGTAGTGGCTTCCCTTCCTAACATAAGCATGTTAGGACTATAGCCAGTGGATTCATGTTGAGACGCCCTATAAGCCATCATCACAAACGGAATGCTTTCATCCCAATCTCGATGATTCTCATTCACGTAGGCGCTCAGGATAGTGGCTAATGTTTTGTTGAACCGTTCCACCATACCATCTGACTGCGGATGATATGGTGTGGTTCTTGTCTTGCGGATCTGGAGAAGCTTGCATACCTCGGTGAAGAGAAGACTCTCGTATTGTCTTCCCTGATCTGAATGGATTGTCGCTGGACATCCAAGCCTACAGATTACTTCATTAGTGACAATCTTAGCTACGGTTTGTGCTTCCATATTTCGCATCGGAAATGCCTCTGTCCATTTTGTGAAGTAATCTGAGATGACGATAATGTATCGATTTCCATTTTCTGTCTCGGGAAATTCGCCAAGAATGTCTGTAGCTATCCGCTCTAATGGGTAGCCAACCTGTAAGGGCTGCATAGGGGCTCTTTTGGTTTTGAGAGGAGCTTTTCTTCTGGAGCACACATCACAGCCTGAGATATAGCTCTTTACATCACTGTAACCCTGGCCAGTAATAGTTCTGCCTAATTTTATTAAGGGTCTTTGTCACACCTAAGTGAACAGACGTTTTGCATCATGCATCTGCTGTAAGATTTGTCTCCGTTGGAATAATGGAACAACTATCTGATATGTTGTCATGTTACTGTCCTCGACGTCCCACATCCTGCATAGAAAATTATCCTTAAGGGTAAGCCTACTCCACTGTGCCCAAAGTTACTTAACTACATAGCTATCAGAGGATATGTCACTATATTCGGGACGTGTCTTATCTTGCAACCAAAACTTAATATGTTTTATGTCCCTACATTCATCTTGCAATGTAGCTAAATCTGATTCAGTATTTTCTCTTATTTTGTCCTCGATTATTCTAACATGTCCTTCAGACACATCTGACTTGTCCCAGTCATCGAAATACCCGCATTGGCTACATGGTAATCTGCTGAGTCCGTCTGCATTCCCATGAAGTTTACCAGCCCGATGCTCTATCTCCATGTCGTAGGTCGATATAAACTCGATCCAACGAGCTAACACTACTGGCTCTAAAAACCCCTGTCCGTATGAAAATCCCGTCTTTCCCTGTCACCCCCTGTGTTTTCCCTGTCAGCCCCTCTACACAGCCCCAGTACACCCTGTAATCCCCTGTCACCCACTGTACACATCCCCTGTGTGCCACTGTAAGCCCCTTGTCACCACTGCCATCCCCTGTAAGCCACTGTATTTCCCTGTACATGCCCGACACCCCCTGTACGGTGTTTGAATGTTTATAACAGCCGTTTTTGTTACATAATTTCAATATTCTTTTTTCTTAATTCAATTATCTAACTCTCATGTGTTATAGTTTGAGATAAAAATTAATTTTTGTACTCAACAGAGCACCGACTCACAAGACACACTGTTATAGTAATTTTAGAAATTATAATATGTTTTCATTAATAATTTATTGACACAGTACTTAAATAATCATGCTTACAACTAAAGGCTCGAGATTCAACGGGTGGTAAATCTCAGGTGAGGGCGGTGTGAAAGCCTTCAGGGCATTTAGTCCTTTAGCGGTCGGGAACATCACTACTCAGTAATATTTGAAAAATAGATATAAGAAATACTGTGAATTATTTCTACAAAGATCCAGCGCAGCACATGGTGTTAATCATTTGATTTTGTGTATCTAAACAATGTTTGCAAATATTTGCACACTGAAACATGTTAATCAGTCAGAATGTAGAATGTACATGTATAAGCAGCCATGTTACGATAGAGCACGTCTTTCTTTTTTTTATAACAAGTTCCTGATTATATCTTTATTAATTTCCTGTGAATAACAAAATAAAGCTTCAATAGCTTATAAGTTTGTCTAAGAAATAATTTTAGTATGTTTGTTTTATATGTTTCTGAGCGGCTTATTGGACCCTTGAACTGAATTTTAACTGATGATTAACTCTCATAAACAATTTAATAATTTCTAAAATCTGATTTTCATTTCCCTTTCTTACTGCAAAATGGAAAACATCAAATATAATGTTATTTATTGCCAGTGAACAGAAATCCGTGGCCTTGGTCAGAACATTCACAACATACCTGTACATGTAAATGTAGCATTAGTGTTTTCTGTACATGTAGGAGTTTATATAGATACGAAGAGAGAGAGAGAGAGAGAGAGAGAGAGAGAGAGAGAGAGAGAGAGAGAGTTTGTATTTTGAATTAAAAGTTACTAATAAGTTAACATGCAATCCTAATTTCATTCCCAATTCTTTATTATTATTTAGATTAACTTAAAACGATCATATTAATTTTAATCCACCAATGTTTTATTTTACACCATATCAATTATTCAAAGAATTGATTGAAGTTACAGTTTTCAAAGGAGAGAATGTTGATATTATTTTTTCACTCGGTCAGTGGTTATATAATAACTACTGTACACAGCCCTTCTTGACAATTTGCAGAGCACGGTAGCGAGGTGGGGAAAATGAGATGACAGACACGCGTGTATATGTATATACACACAGTTCCTCAGATCTGAATGGTCGGTCACTGATTATATAATTATAGCTAATATACACAGCCCTTCTTGACAATTTGCAGTGCACGGTAGCGAGGATGGGAATAATGAGGTGACAGACACACGTATACTTGTATATACACACACACCGTTTTCCTAAGATCTGAATGCTCGGTAATGCTGAACAATTATTCAATATTTTGTTTAAACGCCGCTTATGACTTTCTTTCCCAGTCTGTCAAGTAATAGAAACTTTTGATTTATCAGTTCTACATGTAAGAATATCAAAATGAGAAGAATGAGCTTAAAATTCGGTACATTATTTGACACAGTCATATGAATTAAACCGTAATGCTCTCATATTTTTCATTTTTCAAATTCAGAATTTAAATAAATGTATGATATTTTTCTAATCTAAAACTCGAAACCCGGAACATTCTTTTAAGATCATGCATGCATGTCTTTACATTACCTTACCGGTATTTGTATACATGTATTAAATTATTCATAATCATGAACTGTATCATTGTTTTAAATGTATGAGGACAATTCTATTCAATAATGCATATGAATTACTAAACTGGACAGTGCACCCTCATATTAGTTAAAAGTGTCAAAGGGCCGTACTAAATTACCCCTCCTAAAAATCAACTTTCTCTCTCTCTCTCTCTCTCTCTCTCTCTCTCTCTCATAATTTATCAGAAAAAAAAAACACAAAAAACAATGGCTGACAGGAAATATCATCGATTGCGATTTACATGACTTAGATATTAACTAATTAACATCCTACTAAAAAGAATCAACGTGCATTTCATTGGGACGATGTAATTCTATGCATCATTACACCAGGCAAAACATCAAAATATAGGTGATCATTTTGATCGGTGTGTGATTATCTGCACGTGCTAATTATGTTGTGTTATTACGCGCTTTAACTCAGGCAGGTTACATGGCACAGAACGTCGCGGATTTCCTGTACTCATCCTCCAATTAGATTTTTTTTTTACAAATTACAAAACACGGTCGTTTGTTAATACATGGAATGAAATATTAAGCGGTTTATAAGTATAGACTTATCTTGATATTTGTCACTGTTGAGTCAGAATTATTCACCTTTGTAACAATATTGCCCTCTATGAAATACAAAAAAAAAACACCGTCTAAACCATGAATGCTTTTCTTTCTTTCAATTTCCTTATGTTTTAGAAACTGCTAAATATATATTTAAGAAAACCCGAAAACGTTTAGTAATTAAAAACTTTTTTTTTACTTTATCAAGCAGTCAAACACCGTACAGGGGGTGTCAGGGGTATGTGCAGGGAAATACAGTGGGTGACAGGGGCGTACAAGGGGTGACAGGGGCTTACAGTGGCACACAGGGGATGTGTACAGTGGGTGACAGGGGATTGCAGGGTGTACAGGGAATGTGTACAGGGGCTGACAGGGAAAACACAGGGGGTGACAGGGAAAGACAGGGGATTTTCATACGGACAAGGGTTTTTAGAGCCAGTAGTGTAACTGTCCCTCCGGGTCTTTGAATCGAAGCAGACATTTCAACGAGCTGTGATCTGTTCTAACTAAGAACTTGTGTCCATACAAGAAAGGTCTGAAATGCTTAATAAAAGTGACAACGGCCAAAAGCTCCTTTCTGGTGACGCAGTACTTCTTTTCTGACTTACTAAGAACTTTACTTGCATACGCCACAACTCTTTCTTGACCATCTTGCAGTTGAGAAAGAGCAGCACCCATAGCATACTGACTCGCATCTGTATCTAATATGAACGGCTTTGTTAAGTCTGGGTGCGTGAGAATAGGTGCTGATATCAATTTATCTTTGAGAAGCTGAAATGCGTCCTGGCACTCGTCGGTCCACTTGAATGGAACAGATGCCTCCGTAAGTTTATGTAAGGGTTGAGCAATTCGAGAAAAGTTAGGGATAGACTATCTGTAATAACTAGAAAGACCTTTTAAAGATCCCACCTGTGTCTTGTTTACTGGCTCTGGCCAATGTTTAACAATCTCTACCTTCTCAAGATCAGTCTCGATCCCCTGTTCCGAGATTATATGCCCCAAGTATTTTACTTGTCGAGCAAACAACGAACATTTTCTTGCCTTCAGCTTCAGTCCAGCCGCAAGTAACTTTTCGAACACAAGTTCTAAATTTTGCATCATATCATCAAATGTCTTTCCATAAACGATTATATCATCAAGATATATAAGACAAATCTGCCATTGTAAGCCAGTCAGCACAGTCTCCATCAATCGTTCAAACTGGCTGGGGCATTGCACAACCCGAATGGCATTACATTGAACTCATATAGACCCTGTCGGGTGACAAATGCCGTCTTTTTCTTATCCTCTGGATCTAGCTCAACTTGCCAATATCCAGCATTCAGATCCAAAGTACTGAACCATTTTGCGCCACGTAGTTGATGCAGAGACTCGTCAATACGGGGTAATGGGTACGCATCCTTCGTTGTTACACTATTTAAACGTCTGTAATCGACACAGAACCTTCTGGATCCGTCTTTCTTCTTTACAAGCACGATTGCTGCTGACCACGGACTCTGAGAAGGTTCTATGATACCTCTTCGTAGCATGTCAGATACGTGATTTTGTACTTCTTCTTGCATATGAAACGGCAGACGCCTGGGTGCCTGTTTAATGTGTGCATTGACGCCATTTTCTATCTTGTGTCTGACCTTGGCGGTTCGACCTACATCTTCATCTGTCTCTGAAAATAGAGCTGCATACTTCAAAAGAAGAGCCTTTGCTTTCACGACATCATCGTTATCTATATGTCCAGTGCTGCTTATGCATAGCTCTTGCAAATGAGCTGGCAATTGTCTGTCAACATCCCAGTCTTTATTTCCCTCTAGCACCAAAGAAAGAACCTCATCAACAGTATGTAACTTCCCAACAACAGTACCTGGGTAGATGGTCTTGCTATCATCCGAAATATTCATGATACGGAGTGGAATAGTGTCCTGTCTACGGACAAGCGTTTTGGCCAGCATTTTCAGAGGGTTCTATCAGTCCAGCTTTGGTTGGAAGCCCTCCATCTGAACTTGCACATATTTGCCCCTCAACTACCAGTTCTGATCTAGGTGGTACAGTTACTCGGTGAATAATGGCCACCTTATAAGAGCTCGCAGACCCTTCAAGCTGAATTGGGTGTTCAATACCAGATATTGAAATCTGATGCATCCTCATGTTGATGACGGCCTCATGTCTCACCAGGAAATCTAGTTCAAGTATCCCATCTACTGTCAAGTCTGCCACAATCATTTCTTGCTGTAGGGCAATGCCATTCAATGTAAAATCCACTGGAGTTCTCCCAAGCACTCGTAATACTGAACCAGTAGCTGATAGTACATCTCTTTTTACCTCAGTCAACGTGTGTTTGCATCCCTTGTAATGTTCTCATAACAAATCGTGGATAGCAATGATACAGTAGCACCTGTATCAACAAATAAGTAAGCATCCATCCCATGGATGCGAGCAGTGACATAAACCCCTTTCTCGTTTATAGAGTGTACTACTCTTGTATACTGGTCACCCGAACATTGGTTCTTCTGGAAACTTGTACCAGTTTTGTGATCCGTTTCTCGTGTATTATTAACATGTTTTAATTTGTCATCAGATCCCTTATTCAACTGTGGGCAATCTTTTCTTAGATGCTTGTCGGATCCACATTTATAACATTTCCTCGTCCGGTCCCTATCCCCAGCATGTGACTCTGTGCGAGGCATGCGTCTCTGACTTTGAGACTGAAACTTCCATTGTTTCTAATCTCTCATATCGCGCTGTAAAGACCGCATGTTTTTCTCGACGGTCTCTATAAAATTATCGAGCTTTGAATTTTTGGACGAGTCTTCAGTATTTTCACTCATTGTCCGGACAGCATCTGTGTTGCGATTCTCTGCCCTATAATATGCTTCCAGCTCAACAGCTCTCTGTATCGCATCATTCAAATTAATGGGCCTGGCCTGCTTTATCTTTAGACGCATTTCCGAGTTATGTAGCCCATCTAAGAACTGTTCAGTAGCTAATATTTCCCGAACATCATCGGGGGCTGTCGGGTAAGCTAAATTCACGAGCCTCCTTATGTCCTGTCCCATCTCCGGCAAACATTCAGAACCCTTTTGTCTCCTTTCCCTCAGCTGTGCTCTGTATAGCTCAGTTTGATTCATAGGGGGCGAATCTATCTTGCAAGGCCTTAACTAATATCCTATAGTTCTGTCTCTCGTCTCTGGGCTGATTTCCTAACACACCTTGTGCTAGTCCCCTCAGGAATGCAGCCAAATATAGCCCTTTCTCAGTCTCTGACCATTCATTCAAAAGACAGACTGCTTCAAAATGGGACAGATAATCATTCCATAAACCAGATCCGTCATATGTTGCAGGTTTAACAAAGTTCCGAGATCGGACCGGTCCAGGGTTTGTATCCCTTCTTGAGTTTGCGTTCTGCACGGCCGGTCGATTACTAGGTACAGGACCCTCATCCTCGTCACACATACACACATCTCCAGACACATAACCACTCACACTGTCTCTCCGTCTCTCATACGGGGAACTGGTACTCATGCCTGGTCTGGGTGTACGGAGGCCTGGAGAATCCATGACCCGTAGAGAGTCATGTATCTCTCTACTGAGCCGATTTATTTCCCCCTCTAAATACTCTACATCGGCGTGTAAATCGCGCACGCTTATAATTAAATATTATTTCAATAACTAATTATAGAAAACAAATGAATGATCAAAATCCCGACGCTGCCACCAATTTTGTAACGTGTTATGGGTTCGGTGATTTAGATCAGTCTGGGGAATGTGTTTATAAAGTAATTAAACACGATGAATACCGGCATGAAACTATAACTAAAATCACGAGTCAATATATACATATAGTTGTAAGGATTATCTATCCTAAGCATACAAAACAAGTAAATCACAAAATACAAAATGACGGGGCTCTATGATCTGTGGGATGAAATCCGGGGCTCTATCCGAGGCACAGGTCTCAGCCTCGAGATCTGTCCTGATAAGACTCTATGCCTATCTCGTATGTACAGGGCTGTATCCCTGCAGCCGACACAAGCTGCAGCCAGGTACACACAGTTAATAAAATGCGATAAAATAATAACGCCCTATTTAAAGCTTAACCTCAATACGAACACTGTGTAGTCGTATTACACTGTTCACCGTACCTTCTCATTCGACAGCCAAACACATCAGCTCTTCTCTCGAGTGCGCTTTTATATATACTAGTGTTATCCGAACTATCCTCGCACGTTATTATTAACATCAAAGATAACAACCGCTTGATAAAAAATTATCAGAACCCCAAACCCGATTATTTGTTACAGCATTTTAAAATTTGAAAACAAAACAAAGGATTCGATTCTACCCAGTATGGCTTATTATTCCCGCACTTTCTAAAGAAAGTTCGGGTATATTGTTGTTACCCTGTTCCGTCTGTCCGTCCGTCCGCCCGTCTGTCACGTTTTACTTTCTTAAACTGCTCTTACAGCTTATAAACCAGCGAACTGAACTTATGGAGTATGATTTGAGGTGTCATGTTGTTTTGTAAAAAGGTTTCAAAAATTCTCTGGTAGTCCTGGGGGTCCAATAATTGGTAAAAAATGACGTTTTTTGACAAAAAACCTTCTTCCTCGAACTCCTTTTACATTTTCAACAGTAGACAAATCATCTCTTGGAATATGTTTTGGGGTGTCTTATAGATGCGCAATAAGGTTTCGGAAATTTCAATTTTGCCTGGAGGTCATTAAATGGCTGAAAAATGACGGTTTTTTTTTACAAAAAGTCTGGTTTCAAAAAACGTCAATTTCTTTTTGCAGTAGCCAAATGATCTTCTAGAATATGATTCGGGGTGTCATGTTGATGTGTAATCATGTTTCAGAATTTTTGTTTTTATCACATGGGTCTGTGGTCATAAAAAAATGACGTTTTTTTTGCCAAAAAAATATGGTTCCCAGAACTCTTCTTACAATTTATGCAGTAGCTTTGTCATCTCTTGAGATATGATAGGGGCTGTCCTATAGGTGTGCAATGAGGTTTTAAAAATTTGAATTTCATCCAGGGAGTCAAAAAGTAGTAGAAAACTGACGTTTTTCACTCCTAAAAAAACCTACTTCCCAGAACTCCTCTCATGATTTAATGAATAGCCACATCATCTATAGGGATATAGCAGGGGCTGAGCCATAGATATGCAATAAGGTTTTAGAAATATAAATTGGATCCTGAGGGTCAATACTATCTGCAAAATGATGTTCCGTCCCATAAAAAAACCTTATTCCTGGACCTCCTCTTATATCTTGTGATTGAAATAACGTACCATAAGATGCATAAGGAGGAAGAATATATAAAAAAAATTATGCTTTAGGGGTGGGGATCACAAGCATTTTTTTCAAGTTATTTGATCATTTCTGATTTTGGAAGGGTGGGGTGGGGTGGGGTTAAGGTGACCACCAGAGGCCATGACCTACTAATACCACAAAAAGACTTGCCTTCAGTTGACATGGTCATGGTTCAAAAAACAAATATATATATGGTTTAGGAGTAGGGATTTCGATGATTTTGAGGATATTTTAAAAATATTCAACTATTCATGTTTTCAGGGGGGGGGGGGGGGAGGAGATTCAGAGTCTCTTCTCACATTTTTACAGTAGCAAAATCATTTCTTGATTGGTATTTTTCTGTGTGATGTCAGATGTACATAAAGAGATTTTGGAAATTGCTTTTTAATCTTAAAGATAGACAAAATGTTATATGTAATTGTAGAAATTGTAACGTCAGTCAACAAAAACCTAGAGCTTGCTGTAAAAAACAAAGCAGGGTCAACATTGGGCTAGGGCTAGGAATTACACTACATATGAATAAGATAGGTTACTTGATTAGTTCCAACTCTGAAAAGTCACTGGGCATCTCAAAGGGGGCATAACCTATATACATGTATCGATTGATGTGCAATGACACAAGGAGGAAGAATAAATATGGTCTAGGGTGGGGATCTCAACAGTTATTAAAATGTATTATCATTTCCTATTTCAGAGGAGGGGGTTGTTTAAAAACAACTCGGGGGGTGGGGGAATGACCCAAGGGGCAGGGGCCAATTTGTCTTAAATGTATCTTGACATGATCAGCAGAATTGGACAGAATGATCACTATAGGGCAAATGCAGAGTGGGGCCCTAAATAGTTACAAAATCAATCTACAAAAAATATTGATAATATGTTATACATGTATTTTCAAAATTATTAACAAATTAATCTGTCAAAATGAGTTATAAATAACCGATTGGCAATTCTGCAATTGATTGCATGATCCCTAGTATAATATCACATGTATTTTTTTATATATAATTATACATGTATGTTAACAATCAGGATTAAAATGCACAAATTTTCATGAGTCATAAATCTTGACATACCACATATCTCTTGACAAAAAAGAATAAGCAATTTAAAATAAAAGAAAATTAGTCATTAACTCTTTTTCTATTACTGGTGTATGATGATGGGGTAGGGGGTATAATGGGAAAAAAAGCTGCAGCATGCCTTCATTCTCACTGAAAATGTATATCTAATCCACACATCCTGGGGATGGGGAACGGTTAAGGCCCCTTCCCCTTCCTCCCTATTATAACTCATATAATAAAAAATAAAAGAATTCTGCAATTAAAACTGTAGATAAGCTTATCTAAATAAAGATGATGATACAGTGTGCTGGCAAAGGGAGATTACATTTTAGAAAGTGAAAGTAAAACTTAACTGTTTTGTATACCAGTGTCTCATAATATTGCACTTCTACATGTATTATACTTACCTATATTGGTCAACATCATAATGATAATCCAATTAGCACAATACGAATTTCTTTAGCTGATCACCACAAAAGAAATGTTTATTCATGTTAATTAATCCTATTCTGCATATCAAGAAAACATATGCATGTACACCAGGTGAAACCCATCTAACCAAAGAGCTGGGTAAAACTAGGACCCGATGCAACCTGTACACTCTGTTGTGCACGTAACCAGACAAAGATCATTTAATTGTAACATATTGCATGTCGCCTTCTCTTTGACTAAAACTAGTACAAGAGAGTGTTATTTAGAGGCAAACACTTGGTGCAGGTATTACTGTCTAATGACAGCATCTAGTTAGCTACATGTACATTAAGCAATCCCTTGTTTCCTATATTTTTACTTGAAAAGTGATTTGAATCTCATACTCGTAAACTTCATTATATTTAACTGCGTGTATTTCATTTTTTTAAAAACTCGTCTCGTAAAATAGCACTATGGAATTATCAAATGTTATATTTTGTGATACTTAGTAAGCCTATAAAATATACATGTATCATGCTAGGAAAAGAAATAAATGTTACTTATTAAATTTCCAGCTACAAAAACGGAACACAGGATACATGTATTTTCTTCCCCTATACTGCATTTAGAATGGACTTTCGACTTCCGACTTTTCAGAAATCCGAAGGCTCATCATATTGATTAGATAATAAAAACCTGATATTAAGAAGGAAGCAGACATCTGCATCATGTTCGCTCAAGTGTATTCTAAAAAAAGAATCGAGGAGGTACATGTATAGCGTTATATAGCATTGTTGAAAATAGTAGTTTTACTTCGTGATTTATATAAATAAAAGCAATAGATACTCCTTGCATGCCTAACCGTTATTCCGATTTGTACATACTTCTAAAACATTAAATGACATAATTTTATGAATTTATCAATCAAGCTTGCGTACTCACTAGTATATTTTTTTTCTTTGTGAATAAGTGGTTAACTTGTGTGAAGAAGTAATGCCACTAAATTACATGTGATATCACACTATACGTTTTCATCCTCTTAGTTTATCAATATGTCCATCTATGACAATATACATTTAGTAAATCCCTCCTACTTTTTGTGTATTTTTTAACTTGTTAAAGTCTTCTCAAAATTCACAGCTCATAAATGTAGCTCATATCTGTAAATTCTACCAAAACATGATTTGGCTTACGACCGGTCTACATGAAATACTCTATCTTTATATGCTGTGAATATCCCCTATCACTGTCCTAAACCAGGTACTAAATATAGGAAAACTGCATGAAACGGACATATTAGGACAGATCAATTTACTTAGACACTATTATATAGTTAATATGTGCATGCACACGTTGATCGAGATAGATAATCAGAATTTGAAATAGGAGAAAATTAAAGTTTTCCAACAACCATGCCCTTTCTACAACTCTTTGTCTCCAAAAGGTTTTTCCATTAGAGTTTATGGGCGAAGACCATGGAAGAAAGTGTCCTTTCCTGGATTGGAAGGTCTTCACACCCTATCCCATTCCCATTGATTTGAAATATTTTTTGTGCACATATGGGATATTTTCTCCTTTCGTCACAGTTCAAAACACATTTTTTTCAAACTAAAATGTGATCCAAACACTCTTTAATGGGTGTGACTACGCCACTGCAAACATTTTTTTTATTCTTAATATATTGATGGTAAGCAATACTTTACACTTTAAAATGCAAAACGTGGATCCGCACCATTTACATAGATATTTTTGGGCAAAGTGTAAGACTGCGGCGATCAAGGAATTCGAAGCTTCTACACAACACATTGCTCCTGGGTCTAACAAATGACGGGTCTCTATTGATCTCTCATAAAGTGAAAATAAATGAACTTTTTGAAACTTTTCCTTTCCTCCAAATCATTAAGTAGGCAATATATTTTAACAAAATAAAGCATAACTGGTGTTGACGTTTGATGTTGATGTGTGAGCATGTATTCATCAAATATACATTTCAAACATTTCTTATTCTTGATTCTACGTTAAGGGGAATACATTCTAGTGCGAAACAACTTTGTACGATTATCAAAAATGTTTTGGTGGTACGGGACAGCTTTTTTTTTTTATACAATTTACTGTAGCCAGGGTTTGAGTGTCTTTGGAACTCTGTAACTAGAATTTCTTCAGTCCCCATTCGGCACAAATACCTTTAATTCACTCTTTATAAGGCCTATCACCAATTTCTGAGGAAAATTACACGTCAGAATGTGTAAAATTTTCTACATAGATTTTTTTCAGAGATTTTGACCCTTTCATATATCGCCCATTTTTCATGATTTTCAGCTTTTTAGACCTCCCCCAGCTAATTCCTTGCAAAAAATTGACATTCCGTACCGTGTGCATATTGCACCTTCACATGTCAGAAACTTACCTGTGAATAGTTTACTTTATTACCTAATCAAAGGGATTTTGTTGTTTTAACAGATTAAATATTTTCGTCTATTTTGTACATGTATGTGTATTCAGGTTTGAAAGTGATCTATTGAACTGCCGGTCAATAGACTGCGATCGATCTTTTAGACTGCCGGTCAATAGAATGCGATCTATTAGACCGCCGGTCAATAGACTGCGATCTATTGGACCGTCAACGTATTTTGGAAAAAGTTTAATTGCTACAAGATTAAAAGATCACTGTATTATGTTTATTTTACTATTGTTCTTAAAATTTATCATTTAGGTCATCTTGGTATTGATTAACAATAACCTAAATGCATAATGGCATGAAAACCTTATGTAATTTAGAATTGTGAACACAAAATACTAAAAATTAAATTAGGTAATAAAAAAATTATTTAATGCCTGAGCAGTCAATACACCAGAATTTTTCCCACTTGGTGCAGGGAATAGCTCAGTGGTGTTTTATTGCCCTTGGCCTTTGACCTCGGGCAATAGAACACACTGAGCTGTTCCCTGCACCTCGGGAAAAATATTCTGGTCTATTGACTGCTCAAGCATTTAATAATTATATAATGTCCCATCAACCTACTTTTCGTGTTATTTTACCTCCAATCTGTAACTTGCAATTTCACAGTGTAAAGTCAACACAAAGGTCATACATGTAGCAGCGATTTTCGCATTTTACTTCTGATTCTCATGTACTTAACATTAGGGGCCTACATATTGCATACCAATTTCAACAAGAGATACATATTGCATACCAATTTCAATAAGAGACATCCCTCTAATTTATGATAATCATTAAAAATCATTTCCTGAATTTTAGCAAAACTCATATTCTCAACTTTGCAAAAATAATCATATTTAAGTGAATATCTTATCTATTCTGGTTTCTGGTCTCTTTTCAACCATGCTTAAATAGTAAGGCTTTCAAGTGTGGTGCCTGCCTTTAATTAAAATAAAATTCAAATACACCCGTATGCTGGAAATGGATGAGAAATCCATGAAAAATGTTCAAATTTCACATGTTTTTCTACATATTTGATGCAATATACAATAAAAAGGTGAAACTATGTTGTTTCTTGTTCATTTCATAACAATCATAGCAGATGTTATTTCAAGGTCAAATGTACATTAACATATCCTACAAGCAATGTCATTGGAGACAATTGGAAGGAGGGGGTGATTTTTCAACAATGTAAATACATCTAAAATATCACTCACTTTTGGATAGGAAAGAGCAAAAACTTACATTTTTTGACATTTTGTATTCTATGATAACTGCATTTTTTCTACAAGTATACTTCATTTGAAAGAAAAATATACTTGATAAAAACGGGTTAAATAAGAGGTTGCTTAATGAGACAATAACAAACTGTCAACCATCTCAAAACTCCATAAAACGAAATACAAATTCAAAGCAGAGCAACGCGTACCTCTAAAAAGATAGAGATAGGATCATGTGCCTAGAAGGAGTAAGAACCTCCTGTTGACCGGTCGCACCCGCCAAGTGTTCCTTGTCACAATTGGGCATGTCATGATTGGTGTTAATATCAAAATCGGGAAAATCTCACAACAGGGAAAATAAAGTCAGACAGCAAAGCTGTATTGAAGTATCTATTATTATCTCAGTAATTAACTTAACGTTTAATTGTCATCAAAAGGAAATAACTACTTTATAAGCCAATTTACTCTAGTGGTGGCCATTCTACACATTTAAGAGGGAGTTACTCCCCATATATATTATTGCTAAGTAATCATGTAATGACATCTACAACCACAACAATCATCCATTTTCACAAAATATACTCCTTTTGCTACAATATCCACTCAAAATTACAGTAAAATGAGAAATCTGAAATTATTATGTAGTCTTGAAGGTGGCACGGGACAGTTTTTTTTACACAATTCATTGTAACCAGGGGATGTGTGTCTTCGGAACTCTGTACATGTACCTAGAATTTCCTCAATCCCCATTCATCACAAATACCTTTAATCCACTCTTTATAATGCCTATCACCAATTTCTGAGGAAAATTACTATTCAGAATGTGAAATTTTTTCTACAAAGTGGTTTTTGAGATTTCGACCCTTTTATATTTCGCCCATTTTTAATGATTTTCAGCCTTTTAGACCTCCCCCAGCTAATTCCCTGCAAAGGGCTGACATTCCGTACTGTGTGAATGTTGCACCTTCACATGTTAGAAACTCACCGGTGAATAATTTACTATGTCCCATCCACATACTTTTCGTGTTATTTAACTCCCTACTGTAACTTGCAATTTCACTGTGTAAAGTCAGCACAAAGTTCATAGCCGCGAGTTTCGCATTTTACTTCTGATTTTCATGTACTTAAAACATTAGGGGCCTACATATTGCATACCAATTTCAACATGAGACATCCCTCTTACTAATGATAATCATCAAAAATCATTTCATGAATTTTAGCAACACTCATAAGCCTTCAAGTACAGCAATTCTCAATTTTACAAAAATATTGACGATCACTTTAATTTATCCGAAACTGTCCCTTGTTACCTTTCGTGCAAATCCTTCACTTCCTCTGAAGCAAATTAACAAAATAGATTTTTTTTTTTGAATTTACTTCTTTAAACGAAAAATTCAAAGATACAAAATACACAAATAAATTGTACAAGTTTTACATGATTTAATTTGATACAATTTACGGTTCATCGTAAAGCATCTCTTAAGAAAAGTTCTTAGTACGTCCTCCAGATTAATATAAAATTTCGAGCACATACATGTACTTTGCTCATTGTGCCCAAATGACATAATTATTGTAAATGGCACATCAAAGAATTAAAATGAATGACAATATTTTTTTTAAAACCGTATGACTTGTTGAAATGTACTTCTGCGTGTAAAGATATGCATATTACGACAATGATTGTAAGTGTGAGAGTATTAAATCGTAAAAGCGAAATCTACTTGTTTCTTTCCCGAAAATATTATCTTGTGGTGTTAACTTTCTATATTTGGTTTGGTTGTTAAGGAAGATGAGTGGGTTTTTTCATGGTTTTGGGGGGCGGGTGGGGGGTGGGGGGCTTGGGTGTAACAGATGTAACCCAATGGTAAGAAAATTAAAGTAAGAGGCAGTTGCAATCGTGTTTCATTATGAATAAATGTGTTCCATAAAGCCAAATGTGTGTCCAAAAAACAAACAACGATGAAAGAAATAATGAAATGTTCAGATAATTCCAGTAAAACACAGCATCAAACTAAGGAACAGCTGATGTGGCTTCGGACCACAATCAATCTTTTGGTAAAAAGCATCAAATTAAAACTCAAATAGGTGAGAAAACAAACAAAGATGCAGATACAATACCGGACTCCTAAAAGCGGATGTGCATGGTATATCAATTCTTTTAGTTTTTGATTATTATTGTTATTGAACAGGTAACAGAATGAAATATTAGGATTTTTACTCTCAAGAAGTACACTAGTCAATTTCAACAGAACATGCGCACAAACGAAAAGTTGGCTGATATATTAAAAAGGAAGACAAAACCACAGGCGTTTGACTATGTAATAATAGTTTGTAACATCTATACTTGTAAATGAAGACTTTTTGACAATAAACTACGAAATGCCTGGGCCAGACTACTGTTTATGCCTTTGGTATATCACCACGTGTGAAATGATGTCCGTAAGCTATAACTGAATTATAACAGATAAGTAATTATTTTGAAATTAATTAAAAACCTACTTTCATTTACGATAAACAAGCCCGAAATAGCATAAATGAGAGTAAGGTGGTGGACACGCTTTGGCAGATCCAAGTCAGTGGGAGTTAAAGCATCAAAATATATACTTGCAATGAAGTAATATTGAATAATTACGTAAAGAGTAAATTTATTCAGTGGGAAATTATTTTTAACACAGTCCAAAATAAGTGTTCTATATTTTTCAAAACAGTCTTTTATCTGTTTGCATATAGAACACTTATTTTGGACTGTGTTAAAAATTATAGTGAAATTTAATTGACCTAAAGAATAAATTTTAGAAAAGGGATACGATGCACGCACAACATTTCCCGCTCCGTTTTGAAAGAAGAAACCTTGAGCACCTAAATGCGATTGAGGGTTGACATTTACTGGATAACAAACAAAGAAATACGTTAAGAAAACCATTCAAAAAAATACTAGACACAGTATATATACAAAAAATATGTGTTAAAACATGCAAAGCCCATTAATGTGTAAAGTATTATTTCCCGCGCTTGCGCGGGATATCATCTACTAGTGTAATAATAAAAAGCACGTCTTGTTATTATACTATGGTATTAACTTCAAACAAGTTGATGTGGACAAAGCAGGGTGTTAAAGTTGACCAAAAAATAAAAAAACACAGACAAGCTTGCAAAAACAGCAGTACAACCAATGAAATCAAGAAAAATGAAGACTTTGGTGCAACCAACAATCTTGTTTGAATAAGGATATGTCAATTACAACCCAGACAACTCAGACATCACACCAGCAAGAGGAAGACTGTGACAACTGAATAAGAATACGGTCAATGTGTAATAGCACAGCATAAACAGAAGTCAGCAGGTCGAAATTATATGGTGTTTAATTATATAAGTGGGGCCATTAGCACTTTCGCTTTAGAGCTAAAATATGCCCAAGAGCGGAAATGCCTAGGAACAATAGCTAAAACTCCTTTTCTCTCGTATCTTATCCAATCGCAACATCTCGGGTCTTTCTGACAAACGGGAAAATAACCTCAAATGCATAACGTAGGCATCCAAAACAACCCCCTCTCTCCTTTCATGAAACTTGATATAAATACAGAACATTTTATTATCTGTTGAAATGTGAGCTAGACTTTATCAAAATTTATGATATATAGCTGTAGCGGTTCCTTATCGTGTCAGCGCCTACCGCAAATTTTCTTTTCACTATTATTATCAAATTGGCAGCCATCTTCATTCATTCATTTTTCTTTTACTTGTACGTTTATAATACTAATCAAGAACATACACTGCCCTGGTTCATAACCGGTGTTGTATGGTACTCTTCCCTCCAGTCATCAATCTGATGTTACCAGTTCAGAAAGGTTCACATATTAGATATGACTCTATGTAAGAACCAGGCAAAGCGTGATACATGGGGGTCGCCAGATTTGAACCATCTTTTGTATATCATCTTATTTTTGGTTTAAAATAATGATTATGAATTTCATTTTGTTAACCGGGTCTAATGGTTGCCATGAAAAATTCCTGGTATTATTTTTCTTGAAATTAATTATTCAGAGGCAAAAAATCCCTCTAATTTTAGAATGTATTTAGATTTGTGATTTAAATTTTCTTCGATAGAGTCATTTATGCAATAACTCTTTTAAAAAAATAATTAAATTCAAATTGCGAAATTTACTTTTCAATTTAAATCTATGCCAGCTGAATTCAAAGAGATCCCGATTGAAATGCTTATTCAAAATTGATGAACTAGCTTATTATAACATAACACCGAGACAAGAACTTACCATGTAAAATGATTTTAAAACAAATCACATTTGATATTTTGCCATGTGTTTCGAAATTAGAAGCTCCGGTTTGGATTTTTTTATCATCAGGTGTGGTACAGATTTGAAACTCCGCATTTTTTTAAGTTTTCGAATTTCGTATTCAAAATATCTTCAAAATATGAAATGTCTTATTTTTTTCTAATAAGTGGCATGTTTATTGTGGAAATTATTTATAGATTTTTCTTGTTTCGTATATAGCATGCATTTATTTCTTTAAAAATCAAGATCTTACATCAGTCTTTAAATACTGAAAAAAATTCAAAGGAGAAATATCATTGTTCTGTTGGTGTTCTGTTATAAAATGTTAGTGTAGAACAACTATTCATCCATATACATACCTTCTAAGTCAGGGTTTTCGATCCGATCCGCTCCCGAAGGGTTCTTGAGGAGCGATGCAGATCAGAAACCCTTGGCTAGCAAAGATGCGAAATAATTTAAATTTTCTTTTCATATAGGTAAAAAATATTAATGAAAATTCCTTTGCTAACTGTTTCATTAATATCATTGAATAGAGGATTTTAGAAATCATGGAATTACGTTATTATCGGAGGAAGTGTGTCCCTGGATATTCAGAGTTAGATCGCAGTTAAATTTTCATCGGGTTCGAAATACTGTTTTCCAAAACAGTGTAAACATAAATAATTTATTCAACATTATATCTACAGTGCTTATCGGGATGAGCAAGTGTTCGTTGATCTTTATTCCTTCGTGCATTTGATGCGATTCATCATAGACAAGGTATCAATAATTGACAAAGGTACAGTACTCTTCGGTCGACGGTCTTTTAAAAGTCTTCGGAGAAACCTGAATTTTTAAATGTACATACATGTATATCAGTATATCTGTATATATTAAAACATTATGCTGTAGAGTATTGTGAGTTTGTAAGCTGGTGTGTCGACGATAAATTGTATATCAAACTAAGTCAGATGCATAGTTATTGAAGTTTTACTATATATAATATGAATCAAGCAATGTGTGTATGGGGGTGAAGGAAAGACAACTCTATTTGCTTACATACACAAATAAATTGTGTAAAGCTGCTGAATAAAAGCTCATAATGATCGTACAAAATTTACCGTGGGATTTAAGATATGTGTATTTATTTATTTTTTTTAGATGTCTGATGTGAGTGAAACTGCGACTTGTTCCATTCACAAGATGCCCCTCGCTCGAGAGTGCATAACGCACAAGAGGCGGATCTGCTCGGGGTGTAGTATCGTTGAGCACAAGTTTTGCCAGCAGTTAGATTGTAGTATTCCTCTACAAGACTTCGTAGCATCTGTTTCAAGAGTTTGTGAACTTATCAAATGCCGACTTTACATGTTGGGGAAAGAGAAACATACATCCGAAGAGTTGGTGAAGGACAGATGCCGTCTTTTTCGTGAAATGATTGACAGCATGGAGAAACGGTCCTTGCAAGATATTGACAATGGCTATCAGAAACAAGCAGCTCAACTGCGAGAATACCAAAGTAAATTTGACTGTTTTCAAAATATTCGTTCTGATGTTGAAGATATTGAGAGTACACAAAACGATGCTTTACGTTCTTGTTTGGTGTCAAAACTGACCGCCATGGAGAAAGAGCACCGTATTACAACATTAAGCAGAATGGCAGATGATTTCTTGAGAAATGAAGCTCCGTCTTATCTTTTAAAATTTCAAATATGTGAGAGCTTGGAGCAGGCAATTTTACAGCCTGGAGGTATTGGCAATGTCTCTTTGTCCAACTTGATTCAAAACGATAAGGCGTCAAAAAAACAGCAGCTTATAGATGAACATGAGGCGAGCCCAAGAATTCCACCAACAGCACCTGTACATTCTGATTTCACTAGCCTTCAAAATTATGGAGGAATTTCTCAAGGTCAGGGAGCAAGGGAGCCAGTAGGACCAACTCCTTCTCTTCATCCAATCACATCAATGCAAAGGGTTGACAAACCTGCCGACTTGCATGTAGGGGATAAGTGCCAACCTACAATGCACTCCTTACAACAAGGCATTGGAGCATTGGGCCTCTCTGGTGGGCCAGCAATATCTCCATATGGTCACCCACTTGGACAACCTTACCAGGACCCTTACCAAGGGCTCTCAATGGGTCGTCCCGAATTTGTTCATCCATACCAGCAAGTTAATCCGGAGCCAAGAGAGGTTCCAGATAGCTTGACATCATTTTTATCAGCTCCAGATGGACCGCCGAAGCAACTTAAATTTCACTCCAACATCCATCCAAGATATATGAATGAGACCGATGCGGCTACAATATCTGGAGTGTGTTTTCTTGATAATGGATTTGTTGTTTTGTCCGATAAATCCAACTGCACGGTTAAAATCTATGATGACATGAATGTTTTGGTTATGTTTAGAAAGCTTGATAATAAACCCTATGGCGTCACTCAGGCTCCTTCCGGTGATATAGCTGTTGCTGTACCAAAGGAACACAGTGTCAACATACTGTCGTCGCGTGATCTGTCTACGGTTCCAAATTGTTGGATCAATAACTACAAAGGCAAATGTTTCGGTCTGACGTCAACAAATACTCACATATTTGTTATTTGGCAGGAAAATGACGCCAAAGAATACATAGGTGTGTACAATAACGATTACACCGAGATTAGAAAGATCAGCGTATCTGTTGAACGCTCGCTGGCAGTCAATCCAGCAACTCAAGACGTATTCTATCGAGTTCTGAATTTTAGAAACGACCAGATCAAATGCGTCAACCCCTTCAGTAGTGACAAGACGAGATGGAAAGTGAAAGTTCCGTCGTGGAAAGCACCTATCGAGGGATTGGAGGTCTTTAAGGCTGGGATCTTGATTTCAACGACTTCAGCCGTACAGTTTATGGACTTTAATACACAGACCTTTACCCCCATTATGAAATTAAAAAATGGTGGCCACTTGGCGATCAACAGAAATCGCTCTAAAGTAGCTTTGGTAATAGAGGAATCGGTGTCTTTAGATGACAAAGACGACGTTGTCGGGATCTATGATCTCGTATATTAATTGAAAATTAAAGAACTCCCTCTCTCTCTGTCTGTCTCTCTCTCTCTCTCTCTCTCTCTCTCTCTCTCTCTCTCTCTCTCTCTCTCTCTCAGAGTGACAGATTTTTAATGTGAAGCAAACTTATATTAATTTAAGGGCGCAGTTTTTTTTTATTTGTGAAAACACAAATCATACGGTTACGCCCCATTTTAAATCGAGATATTATAATGATTTTGACTCTGTAATAGCCATATACAAACTATTAAAAGCAGTTTAGTTCACCAGAAATAAACTTTTTTGTTTTTCATTTAAAGTTTATTTGAATCGAATACTATATTAGAGGGCTTAACCACTTTTTTTACTTTTTACAACCTTTTTTATGATATCGTACTAGGCAAAATTTTTTTGAATACCCATAGAATAAAAGTGAGGGTTTTTTCATACAAGTGTAAATGTACCTTTAGACATAATGATAGTGGAAACATGACGAACTCTTACATTATATGTATTTAAGAAATGTTACATATGTTCCTTGCGCAGATCAAGAGGGAGGTGGGGGTGGGGGTCCGTCCCCCCCCCCCCCCGGAAAATTCAAATTACTTAAGTTTACATAGTAAAATTACAGAAAATATGCCTCGGACCCCCCTCCCCCCCCCCCCCCCCCCCCCCGCAAACTTAAATACCCCCCCCCCCCCCGACAAAGAAGATGGGGGAATAAGATATCGCAATTGCCCATTTGGTTTAGCCGTAAAATACAATTTCAAATTAATTTATTTCCACTTAAATGTATTTTATAATGTTATAATACAAGCTTACAAAAGGACAATTTCTAACTATTATATTCAGTTTTGAATATTTTAACAAATGAAAAGAAAAAAATAAACCCTAAAGTTTTGGTGGTTTCGAACCCACATTCTAAAAAACCTAGCTTTATAAGGTGTCCTTATGTCTGGTGCTCTAACCAATGAGCCATTTCAGTCACAAGAAAGTACTTTGTTTAAATGCTATATACGACTTATGCAACGAATCTACGGACTTGTATTATTTTTCTAAAACGTTCAATCGTTGGGATACAAAATGACATTTTAAAGTATAGTGGGTCATCTCTCCACGTTTTTGTTGATTGAAATTGGTTTGATTTCCATTAAACCTTATTTAGACTATGACAAAAATATGGAGCTGAGACCCACTCTATAAAAGAAAAAAACATAGAAGTTCTATAAAATGACACTATTTTGAGGTTTTGACACGCAGGCGCTAGGTTAAATCAACATATTCCAAGTATTTAACATATTTAAGGGTAACAAATCGATTTTATATTAAATATAAATTGTTTTTGATAATTTTAAATAGAAATTATCAAATGTGTTGATATTTTATTTTTACAGTATCTTATCTTTTCTCATATAGGCATTTTACACGCCTTATTCATCCATCTTCTTTCTGGATCCTCTAATGTCTGCTGAAATTAACAAATTACTTTAAATGTTAAAGGACTTCAGCAGCTGTTAAACAGGGATTACGAAACCAATATTAAGTAATAAGCTTGCTTAGTTTATAATTAGGAAATACTGCTGTTTAATTTCATTATATCCAGGTATGAGAGGAGCTAAAGAACTTTTAAAAGAAAATACTCAAAAGTAAGATGTAGCATTTACATCGCCAAATGTTATCAAAGTTTGTGAACTTGTTTTAACTACAAATTACATAACATTGGTATGCAATTCTGTCTTTCTCAATTTCAACAAATTTTGTGTGTGTGTGTGTGTGTGTGTGTGTGTGTGTGTGTGTGTGTGTGTGTGTGTGTGTGTGTGTGTGTGTGTGTGTGTGTGTGTGTGTGTGTGTGTGTGTGTGTGTGTGTGTGTGTGTGTGTGTTTGTGTGTGTGTTTGTGTGTGTGTGTGTGTGTGGATATTTATATACATGTATATATATAGTGTTTTGTACAGTTACTCTAAGAAAGTGTATATACTTATGTAGTCGTAATCTTATTTATGTTCCTCATGTATCATTTATGGTTGTAGAAAATAAACTAGACTTTAACCATTTTGCTAATTTGGTCGTTCGTGTATTTTTTGTGCACACTATTTGAAATGTTTTCTTCCTTGAAAATAATAATATGGTGATATATCTTTGACCTTTGACCTACGCCTTTATTTTTCTTCCTTCATGTTTTTACGACTTGGACAAAGAAAACAAACAACAACAGGATATACCGGAATTGGGTTTAAATCATTGAATTGTCGGTCAGACAGAATCAAATTTTAACTTCCATCGCTCAAGAGAACATAGACTGATAGAGGAAGTTAATTCAATATAAAATTATAAATTCATAAAATGATTTAGAAGAATGAAAAATTAGCGATACAATAACATGAAAAATGAATTTTCAGTTATTATACAGCGCATAGAAACTATATATATATATATATATATATATATATATATATATATATATATATATATATATATATATATATATATATATATTGCGCTCTATAAGTCAATATTATAATAATATTAATGTATCATTTAACAACGTAATTTTAATTTCCTTTTTTATTACATATTTTGTGAAAAGTTGTTTATTAGGGTTTTTCACAAGTAAACGTTTTATTCCACGTTTTATTCGAGTATTCCGGTGTTAAAAAAATTATATATTAAATATTGATCAGCTTGATAGTAATGGGTGGAATTATTTTAAAGTAAGGCTCAGTAGCAAACTATTCAAACAGACAATTTCAAATTTTTGGTAGCAATCTATCATATGAAACATTTTTAAAATAAATCAGAAATACCGTAGAACAGCATATTTTCTGTTGGGATCAAACTTTACAGACATAAGAGTAGCCTAAAAATGTAATTAGTGATTATTATTTAAGCCATTAGTTCAGAAATTGCAAAAATATTAAGGTACATTTTTTTAAATTAAAACGCAAATATTTGCACTTACGTAAAAAAAAAAACCGCTACAAATATACGGTATTAAGTAAACTAAGAAATAGATATGCCTGGAGAATAATACAATTCCGGCTGAAACGGGGTGTGATATATAAAAAAAAACTAGGTCTACTATGTATTATCATACTTGTTACTTACAGTAGAAAAAAACAAATTCATGAACTTCTATACCCGACTACCAATTTTAAATCCGGAATTTGTAATCAGATTATTTCATCAACGTCAAATAGATTCAACTAACAAAAATTAGATTTACAGAGATTATGAAAGGAAAAGTGGGGTGCTTCCGGGTGTACAGTTACAGGTTTTTTTCTCAGAATCTAAACACAACAATATTTTCACTTATCATTTTTAACAAACACAGTACGCAATTGTAACAAAATAACTTGCTAACTGTAGAATACGAACCAAATATTGAGCTGAAAAAAAACTAAGGAGATAAACTTTACCCTCCTCCTGATGCAGATGATTGACAGGAGATATAAATATGCGTCACTTATATTTTATTTCCTTTTAAGCACAAGTATGCATCTCTTGACTCATAAACCTTAACCCTGTCACAAGATTGGTATGCTTGCCTTCATAAGTAAGTACGTAAGCATATTTATTCCTGTCCGACGTTTGATATATATTAAAAAAAAAAACGTTTTGAGTTTAATTGCTAAAAATCATATGTTTTTGTTAAATATATATTTTTATCACATGTTTATCTCAATATGCGGTGGATATCACTCATGTGATAAATTTTTGATATTCCACTGTGTGTTCTTACGCCACGTGACGTCATAATTAAACAGTACGTAGGTTTAGCCGGTTGATTGACGTATAATGAATATAATATATATATAATGACGTATAATGACGTCTCGCAGTTAATGTGTTGTGCGGCTCACAATTATAATTTGTACAGAAAAAAATTGAGATTAACAAAAAACGTTGTAAAACATGTGATAAAAAGAATCTCTCATGATTTGCAATGGTATATGATTTTTATCCAACTCGTTGTGTGTTTTCTATCCCCTCGCCAAGGCTCGGGGATAGAAAACGCACAACGAGTTGGATAAAAATCATATACCGTCGCAAATCATGAGAGACCCTATATTTAATTATTTTTTCATTTTCTGTAATTTACAAAAGTACAAACAAGCTAAGACAAAATCAGATAAATAAACGTAAAACGCAAGATGTACAAATTCCAACCAACAAACGTATAGACAGGTGGTAAACTCAAACTGACAGATAGGCTAATGTTCATGTACAATTCCATTCATTAATCGGATAGACAGAAATAAAAAATAAAGACAACCGAAAGAATTGGATAAATATTGTAATTTTAAGCCTACAGGCACTTAAACATCCTGGATTTCGAAGAGTCCTACACGCGGTCTCTCCGTGTTCAAAAGATCTGGCCCTAAGACCATAAACTGAGAACAAACTTGGATCAAAATTTCACAATTTAATGTAATCATTTTGTTAAAAATAATATATCATGTGTTCGCGTTTGAAAATTGTACTTGCTTGCAGATACATATATTTCTAAAAATATTTAAAATACTCAAAATCAACAATTTGATGTTACATTAGGTCTTTTTTTAGTTTATGTTCTTAGACCCTAAAAATGTTACTGATCCGTGTATACATTTCGGTATCTGTCTTACAATACAATGCACAAAGTTTTTGGGGTGTTTTCATAGTATCGTCCAATGCCGAAGACGCAGTAAAAATATATACACACTTTGTGAGGAAATTTAAGATTTTAAGTCATGATCACAGAATCCAAACCTTTCCAATCGCAGAGAAAAATTATCATTATTTTGACAATTTGTAGCGCTTCACTTTCTTATTATGGGCTGTTGCAGTATGGTTTAGAGTTTGTGAACCACTTAATTTCCATCGTCGGAACACATGAGATTTTTTCCTATCCGTTGCACTGCTTTTAACAACTGTTGTAACGGATAGAAGACTGTGGGTTCCGATGATGACCACTTTTAATTAAATTGTTTGACGAGGCGGGGTTATTACTACTTCAATATTTTGAAATATTCTTAAATTTTGAAGTACATCATATAACCTTAAGAATACATACTATAGATAAAATACTTGTACTTCAAACATTATACTTTGTTTGTAAGTAGGAACTAATCTTTTACTTTATAATTTTTCTTTTTACAGAAAATATGAATTCAATTTCACTCCTCCTCCTTCTCTCTCCGGAATATGTTTGTAAGTACCAATTGATGCAAATTATAGCATTTTGATAACATCTGATAAAATATTTTAATATTCTTTATCTATTATATATAAAGCAATCATTAGCAACAAAAAACAATCACAATTATTATGTCATTATTAGAATAGACATTTCCTTATCATCATTAGTATCCTAATATTTTATCTCATACGTGTGGTGTATACTACCCGTGTGATAAACCTTTGCTTTATCAAACGGGTGATGCTATATCAAATACTTCCGGTCCAAACTATTTTTGACACAGCCCCTCGCTTCAATGCTTCAGTGACCTATTTTCGAAGACTTTCTAGTGTTTTCCATATAGCTATATCTACTACCAAAAATTGATTTAAAATGGAGTTTGTCGAAGATTTAAATTACAAATATAAAGGAAAACACATAACTGTGAAGTTTATAAAACTGCAAATCTAGATATATAGCTATCAACGAGTTCATTCTGACGACGAAATGAAAACAGAACGCTTTGGCTGTGTTTTTATACAAGAACTTACCGAAATAATGTCTCCCAAGACTTTTATTTCACCAGCAGTAAGCATCCTTATTCAATATTTTCAACTTCGAATCATTAGGCCAGTGTTCGTATTATGAAACACCAACAACTGTTCCTCGTTCGAGTCAATTCAAACTAACGAGCATTCGCAACTTTGTGTATGTCAACAAACTTGATTATTCAAGTCTTCTGATTAGTATTTCCATTTAATTAAGTGATTAAGCTCTAAGAAAAATTATTTAGAGATAAACTTTTATTTTAATGTTTATTTCAGTGAAACTTTACATTAAAACAGTTATATTTATCTCCGAAATGACGTACTAAATTGTATTGCGCAAGGTCACACTAACCGCATAACACAACGTTGCATCATCGTTTAATCTTTGAAAAAATCAAATTCGGGTCATATTTCGGGTCATATTAGGGGTTGTCTCAAAAGCTTCATAATATAAATCAAATTGTATGAGATAAATAGAACATCTATAATTGTGTGATTTTATATTTGCTTTATCCAACTCGTTGAAATGGTTATATTCGCTCGGCAAGCCTCGCGAATATATACACCATTTCAACTCGTTGGATAAAGCAAATATAAAATCACACAATATAGATATCCTCTATATATCTGTAACGCGTCGCCCAATTGACACTGTGATAGAACGGAGGTCGAATTCCTGTTGAGACCATAAGATGGGTGTTACTTTCTATCTTGATAATGTATAAATATATAGGGTAGTTCATGAATTTAAGTTGATTGTAAAATATGATATAATATTTTATCACATGTTTATCTCAATATGCGGTGGATATCACTCATGGGATAAATTTTTGATATTCCACTGTGTGTTCTTACGCCACGTGACGTCATAATTAAACATTACCTAGCTTCAGGCGGATGATTGACGTAGAATGAAAAAGTAACAAAACAATTCAGTTGAAAAGTGTTGAGTTGTAAATGTGAAGCATTTAATTCTGTTTTAATTTTTTCTTTCATGAATTGATAAAAATATGCTCGAAAATGAAATGTTTGTTTGTTAATCTTGAAGGCCCGGGGATAGAAAACACACAACTCGTTGGATAAAAATCATTTACCATCGCAAATCATGAGAGATCCTATATATATTTTGATACTCATAATGGTGACTTATAGATACAATTTTTAAAATTCCGTGTATAATATCATACATTTCCTTTGCATCGTCCGTATTTTATAATTAATATATCATATATAACTTCCTTCATCAACTCAAATGTTTAATAATAGTATATGTGCATATTTATTCACTTTTATTGGAGGCTGCCCATGTAAATAGCAGGCATTGTTTATTATTTCCTTTGCATACGCTAAATCTGATTCTAAGTTCATCATTATTTGACCAATATAAGTTTCTGTCATGACAACGAATTATGCTCCAAAGTTTGGAAAGTAAGCAATGGCTTCTTAACCATCACAACGAACAAAAAAAACCTGTTGACATCTAAACATACTGTAACAGGACTGAAAATGGAAATAAGTACTATATATGAAAAATATCTACATTAATGATTCTTTATAAATTAAAAATACTTTTAATTTGTTTGATGTGTCGTCCTGGGGCCCGTTTCACTAAAAGGCGTAAGATACGACGAAACTTAAGTTAGGCCTCAGGGCGTACGCCAAAATTTAGTCGCGTTTCACTAAGAGGCGTACGCCAGACCGTAAATACTAGTATCGGACTAAGTTAAGGCCAGACTTACGTCCTTGACAACGTATACAAATGATAAGCGGAGAGAGAGAGAGAGAGAGAGAGAGAGAGAGAGAGAGACGCAAAGTATGTTTGTTTTGATAAGTCACAGGCACATCGGTTACATTTATGTTCAAAAAATTGTAGTTAAATAATTAATCCTGTTTGGTGACAAAATCACTCAACATAACTTGCTGAAATGTTTTTTTTTTATGAGAAGGATATATGTTTCACTATAACCAATAGGATATGTTAAAAATTATTGATAAAACTGAACGGGTTTTTTTTTATGTCATCGATATTTAGGGTAATTTCCCCATGCATCGGACACCCTTGGTATTTCTTTTTTCATCATGCGTCAATTATTGCCCCAGTGTAAATATTTGTTTTAAAATTTACATGTTTCCTCTTGCTTCATCATTGAAAGAAATCAGTGAATTCGTTTAGATATAGAAAATAATTAATGCAGCAATGAGCTATTAAACCATGGATCGAACAACCATACAGTAGTTACAAAAAATAACGAAATCTTCTTCATGCAAAAAAGTCAGAGGTTCGGATAAATATATTCATTAATTAGATTAGATTTGTGTCAATGTAATATGTGGAGCAAAAATGACACTGGGGTAGGAAATAATTGATGAAATTCTAAGGGTATTTTTTTTTTATCAAAATTTGTTTCAGAAATTATTTTTTTTTCGAATTATTTAAGTGAGAGGGTTTATTTTCACCTATTCCATTCAAATGCCGAACATCCAAAGTATGCTTTTGTGTAAAATCTGTGTACTCAAGTTTTTAATGATGGCGTATGACTTCATCTTACGATGCCTATATTGCTATTTCTTTGACAATGTGAAAGTCAAATTCTTGATAATAATAAAGTTCATCAGATTTAATTCAGGAATAAATGAAACAACAAAAAAGTGCATGCACGTTAATTTGTAAATGTTTAACCAAAGTTGTCCGATCCAAGGTACAGATGTATGTGTCTGATGTACGGTGAACTCAACAAAGTGCCCAATTTATTATTTTCTATATCTAAACGAATTCACTGATTTCTTTCAATGATGAAACTATAACTATTTATAGCTATTTAACATTATAGTCAGCAACGATATTCTCAGCAACAGATCGAATTAGTAATCATTTTATGTTTACGCCAAATGTATAAATTTCATATAAAAAAGAGTAGGTGTATGTACAGATATCCTAAGAAAAAAATATTTTTCTATTGAAACTGGAGTCAGTGTTTTGCATTGGTTGTATGATGAATACATTATCTAGTTTTTAAAAAAATTAAGGATTTTTGACAAGTCTGAAACACAGTTGGAGCTTTCATCGTATTTAATTATTCACATTTAACGATACTAAAAGATACTTTTGTGATTTACCTTTAACTACGTGAGTATGACACTCATCATATATAAGGGGGAAAAATGAAAGCCAAAAAATTCATTGAGTGAGTTTAAAATTTCCAAAACAATCACACAAATTTTGCGTGGAAGTTGGAGGGAAATGAAAATGAAATGCTACACATTTCTTATACAAATACACCTTTGCACTACATGTACATTGCACATGTACATGTATATTTTCTGCATCATTCATAACTCAATGTACTAAAAATATGAAACGTAAATCAAATTATTGAATACAAATAATCGAATGAAAACTATCGATTGTTTGTCTGAATATGTCGTTTTAACGTGTATAAGGCAAGTGCAAATGTAAATAATGTGTATAAAGCATGGTAAGAAAGTTTCTAAGAGAGAATTGATACCACCTATCAAAACTGTCTATTTTCTTAATTCATATGAATTTAATTAAATTTACATGACAAATTGTACAATTTAACATTATGGTCAGCAAGATATTCTCAGCAACAGAATTAGTAATCATTTTATGTTTACGCCAAAAGTTACGACTACCCTTGGCTAGGCGTAGATTTTTGGCTTAACTTAGGTCAGGCGCAAAGTTTCGCCTTTTAGTGAAACGGACCTTAGTCCAAATATTTGACTTAAGTCTGGATTTACGCCAGGCGTAAGGTTACGCCGGGCGTACGCCTTTTAGTGAAACGGGCCCCTGTGCTCTAATTGTAAATTAAACATCTTGTCAATTGCTTTCATATTTATTAGATTGATTTACAATCTTTATATCTTTATATGCTCATTTTATTCTTTAAGATATGTCTCTCATTGTTGAACCATCACCAACTGTTCACGGGGTCTACGGCCATCCAGTTTACTTCAACTGTACGTTACCGTTAACATGGAGGTATATTCACTTCAAAATAAAAGACGAAGATGGCTTCAAGTTTGCCTTGTTCAGTGGAGATGATTGTAAGGTTCCACAAAGTAAAGCAAATGAGTACACAGTTAGTTGCCATGGAAACACTTTTACCCTCGGGATTCTTCGACCGCAAGACAACACAACATGGCAGTGTACTTATAAATATGGAAACTTCACTTCGGAACAATCCGGCAGCACTACTATTAATATACAACCAGGTTTGATATTTCTTAAGAGGTATTTTATTTTTCGTGTCCATATCAGTTCTTTACCACCTAAATCGCAAACCTCCCGGGGATCTTCTGAATTAGGATAATTTTTATCTGTCACAATCTGTGATCGATCGTAACTCGACTGGAGATAACAAATACAAAGTGTTGAAGTTTAATGACACAAAACCTTATTCCCATTTAAAATAATGATTATCGGGTTGAATTTTGCATATTTACATTTGCAAATATGTGTTCTCATATAAACTTATAGAATTGCAAAATCTTCCATTCCTGTGTACAGTTTTTAATGAGGTCACAATGATTTAACGTTACCGCACGCGTTTATCATCGACGGTTGCTTTATTGTTAACACAAAAAAACACATTTATATATGTTAATAATTCTGAACTAATTGCCTTTCGCAAACGTAATTATAAGTGTTAAATAGCAATGTTAAAAAGTTCACCGGGACATGAACTTGGTTCGTACGTGATCATTTACGAGCTGTATATTTCTTAATTAAAGAATAGTTATTGCTTACATAAACTCGCCTTGCATAATATCACTTCACCAATCATCAAGTACATTTTATTGTGAAATTTATTGTTTGTGTTTAACAGATATTCCAACCGTGTCGCTAGGAAATATGACGTACGTTTACACTGAGGGCTCTGACGTCATCGTTCCGTGTACATATTCTGGTGCACCGATTTCTACCGTCAAATGGCAGCGAGAAAATAACGTCGTAGTGTTGACGCAGATTCACACTGGGTCTTTATCCCTTAGTTTAAAAAATGTCTCTAGGACAGCAGCAGGGAATTATACCTGTAGTGCAACAGTCAATTTCAAAGGACGTTATACTGCCTCTGAATCATTCATCTTGGTCGTTGAATGTATGTTTTCATTGCATTTAGTTAAATTGAAATTTTCTTTTTGAAATATTACATTAATTTTATTTCGCTTTTACTTTTTTGTTATGATTGCAATATACAGGTGACACTCGATGGCTCGAACTTCGATCTCTCGAAGTTCTTGATCTCTCGAAGTGAAATCACGGTCCCGATTTTTTTCCCTATATAACTAAGCAAATTTACTCTTGATCTCTCGAACTCCGATCTCTCGAAGTTCTTGATCTCTCGAAGTAAAATCTGGGTCCCGTTATACATATTTCATTGTTTTTGACTCTTGATAACTCGAAGTGGTGGCTGTGTACACGCGCGACCGATCAAGCGTATAATTAGCTCCGCGTGGACCTTACCTGGATGATCGAGTGAACCCCTGGGGCTAGCGTGGTAGTGTTAATTGGTTAATTACGGAAGTGACACTACCCCTTGCTTCCTTCAAAGGGTAGATAGTTAATTTGTGACTGATCTATTAATTTCAACAACTTGTGAAATTAACGGTAAATCAAACCGGTCTTTATTTAAACTATTCTGTGATCAAGAAAACATAAAATACTTTTTAAAAAATTATAAGTTAACAAAACAATAAATAAACACAAAACTTATTTCTGTATTGTTAAATTTGATGTAAAGTAGCAGAAAATACAAATGAAACCATGTTAGACTATCATTCCATGTTATGAATATAAACTTCCGGCTACTATAATTTTAGAACCAACATGGCGGGAACAAAACTTTCCGGATTTTTTTAAACTTTCGATCTCTCGAACTTTTGATCTCTCGAAGTTTAATCATGGTCCCATGAAGTTCGAGTTATCGAGATTCACCTGTATATGTTATGTATCTAAATGTATCTAAATGTCTCTTTAAAAATTGAGTACATATATCTAGATGAATTAAAAATAATTAACAGCTTGGTATTTTTTACATAATAAGTATGATCGTTTTTTGCTTTAAATTTATTTTCTTAAACAAGATCCCCCAACTCTGATTCCGGGCAGCAAGATGGTAGAGGTCAACGAAGAATCGACCCTTGTTAATTTCACATGTACAATACTGGATCATGGACTTCCCTCTGACTTTAGTGCCATGTACTGGCAACATTGGGTAGGAAATCGTACTGTCAGAAACCTGACTTCAGATATCGGTATCTCTCGGTTCAACACTGCCAGCTCAACGTTCACATTATCTTTACCATCGGTAAGAAGTATTTTCCTGTTATATTTTTTTTCCCTGTCTAAATTCTTATTTTCAAATTTGTAGCAAGCTGTGGTTTTTTTTTTTTATCTGCATTTCTTTTATATGATTTCATTAACTCCTTTTAGATTTCAATTATTGATGCTGGAAGTTACGTTTGTAAAGTTGGGAATGGGATAACCGATTTGGAAGGGAACATTGAAAAGACTGCCACGATCGATCTGATTGTACAAAGTAAGACCCAATCTTTAACCCAATCAAAATAGGTTATTTGCATATGCTCATGTCACTTGATCTTTTTCTTTAAATTGGCTGAAATGAAATATGAATGAATATTTATAGTAACAAGTATACATTTGTTGTATAAGAACATATTGAGTTTCAAATGGTTAATATATTCACTGACATCAATGTGTTAATTTTTCAAATCTTAAAATATTGACATCGGGGCTAAGTATCAAGTTTTGCAAATTTACATATTTCATGATTTACCTTTCGTCTAAATTAAAACTATTTTTCGTTATGTAGGTATTCCAAAACTCATTCAAATGAAAACCTATTACTTTGGAGAAATTGGAAAAGCATTCCATATAATTTTCCAATATGTTGGAAACCCGGAAATAACTTTACAGATTAAACCTACAGATGGTCAAACCAGTCCCTCGTTCAACGTATCATTGACATCCGCCTTGTTACCAATAAACGTGTACAATACATTGGTGTATGTGAATGGATATACCGCTGACATGGACTTTGGAGCAATAAAAAATTGGTTCAACAAAACATATGAAATGATCGCAGAAAACGCGTTAGGTACATCGAATCACACCTTCTTGGTTGAAAGCCAGGGTAAGCCAAATGAGGACATAGTTTTGTAAGCAACATTTATGTAAACAATGCTTTCCAGTTAAAATTTGAATCAATTCATTTGCAGATTTTCCGAGAGAACCATACCACATATATTTCAAGGAGTATGAAACATCAGCTCAACTTGAATGGGAGGCTGCAGTTCCGGATTTGGACAAACATTACACTGTCCATGTAAAAAATAGCTTTGGAGAAGACAAATTGTTTAAATATCCGGGAACAAATTCCGAATTTTATTCATACAATTTGACCAACCTTTCTCCGAAATCAAACATCATTCAATTATGCACAGCAAATGGTCTGGGCAAAAATTGTTCTTCTACGTTCAAAATCAAAATGGCACAGGACTCTCCAAGAACATTAGAGGGTAAGTTCACAGTTTGTATCCCTCTAATCTTGATATATATATCTTGTAGAATAAAAACTGTAATCATCGTATTCAGCGATATATGAACACTACCAACTACATCAATTATGTATATTTTACATGTCATTGTCAGTTTCAACCAATCAGGTGTCTAAGTCGGGAATGAACGTTGGTGTTATTGTTCTTACCATCAGTGCAGCTGTTGTGGGTATTATTGTGCTTGCTCTGGTTCTCAAGTATCGACGAAAACGATGTAAGTTTTCCAAGCTTATGTTGTGTCTTTCGTTCATTTAAATTTATCATTTCATCGACCGACATACATGTAAGCAACATTCAGCAGTTATTTTTCCATTTGTTTTATAATGTTGAAAATCTTGAAATTTAATTATTTCTTCGTCACAAAAATATTTAACACTTCTTTCTTTTCTTTTTCTCTTGTTTATAGCTTTGAAAATACACAGAAGGTGAGTTACCATTTCTCTATTCTTCCATGTCATTTATATTGTTTTTCAAGAAAAACAATCGGTATTTGTCCCAGTTTTTATTTGTACATGTATTTCCATCGAATCGGCATCTCCGTTTTTTATACTAAATTTAAAAAGAAACTTTATGTGAATAAATTTGACTTATGTAAGAAGACATTTTGTAATTTGTAATGACATAGCAATGTCTTTCGCAGTTACTCAAATCACCTTTTTTCTTATCTAATATGCTTACAGACAGACGTCTCTGTTGGGAAGAGACGACTACCCAGTGCAAAGAACATCTTACGGTTTGATTCCTATGACTTTTTTTAATATGTTCTGCCGTGTTTTGTTGTATATATTGGGTGAAGGGATAGATAAATTGTTTCGTCAATCATTTTAGCTCAGATCAGCAGTGGAAATCATGAAAGGTAGATGTAAACTTCCCTTGATTATTCAAGTAGTTTTTGCATAGTCTAGTTTATTATAGTTCTTGCCTTTCTCTTTAAGTCATTCTCAAAAGAAAATGTTATCTTGCTTACATAACTCTTGTTTTTCACAAATAAACGCATATCTGAAATACATATACGAAATATTTGTTTTCAGTGATACTCGTTCGTTTAATACTTACCTCACTCCACAGTGTATGACTTCACTCCTGCCAGAATCGCGTAAGAATTTTTTCCTCCACTTGTCCCAAAAGTTCAATAAACTCAAGTGAGCAATTCTGATTAGATTGTCTGTTGTTTGTCAATTTTGAATTGTCATCAATATTTTTTTTTGCGCCTTTGTCTTTCTTCTCTATGTATTAAGGGATAAAATTGTGCTTGAATGAAGCGTAAATGTATTTCAAACGTGTATTATTTTTTTAAATAAAGAAAAGCTCTTGGCATCCTGATAGATCCTGAAGATTTCTATATGTTTGTCGAACTATGACCCCTGAAACAAGTTCTTTATATGCAAAACATATGTGGAAAAAGATTTTAGAAAATAGTTATTTGAGGAAGCGATAAGTTTAAACATACTAGTATAAATACACAAGATTGCTTTCTTGAGAGTTTAAAATGCATTAAAACCGTAACATCCCATTCCCTTCCAGATTTAATAATTGACCAAGAAAATATGTTCGTACAAAGATTAAAACGAGAACTGTTTCTCAGGTGTGCGATGTGACCCATGAGCTTTGATTTTTTTTCCTAAAACGACGTCAGTAGAAAACAAAACAAAATTGTATTAAACGTAATTAAAAGTCAAGAATAAATAGCATAAATATTTTATTTTTTCATAATGATTTTCTAAATTTACATGTTTATATTTACATATAAGTGAATGAACCCTGTAAAGGGACTTTGAAATATTTTTTTTATACTCAAATCATATATAGCAAGCTGTACAACAACGTGAGTATCTTTACAACTAATGTTTTCTATACATGTTATTCTATTTTCCACTGGTCTGGAAATAACCCGTGTTATCCTATAAACGTTATATTATTTAATCTTTAAGTTAAAAATCCCTAAATTTTGAAATCTTTTGAATAACTTTTCCAGATTGCCTAATCCAAATCAAATTGTTTTATATGCATATTTTGTCTGCATGGTTCAACTTTTGCATTCATTTTCAACTTAATTCATAATCAAAATATTGTTTTTATATAGTACCTTTCAGTTTTTCACTTTTACAATGATGTCTAAATAATTTATATATTTTCATAGCAACGGGAGAATATGTTAATAAGAAATTTTGTTGGGGTGTAATGTTTTCTCGAAACCTAAATTATGTTTGGCCGTACATTTCATTCCATGTAATTGTTTTATGGCAGCAAATCATCGGCTTACTGAATAAATACTACAATTAATTTTATTTATACAGCTTAATCAGCACTCGTGAATATCATGCATTTAAGACTCTGTGTTTTTGTATGTATTTTTCTTTTAAGATATGTGTATTTATAAGTGTATCTTTCTTTCTTTTTTAATCAAAAAGGCGCTTGGAAGGGGGTGAATATGCGAGAGTGGATGATATTGGTATCCAGAAACTAAAAGAACAACGCAACCAAGGTTTGTTATTTAAGAAATAAAGTACGAGTTTTCGTGAATGTTGCAGAATAACCTCCGAGGTCGAGAAAAGTTGTTTTGAAATATAAAAGCCGAGGCTTTTATATTTCAAACAACATTTCGAGACCGAGGAGGTTATCCTGCAACATTCACGATAACAAGAACTTTATTTCTATTCTACTAACAGCCCAGTATTTATACAGATCGTTTCTCCTATAGAGAGACGATCTAGGTCATTTTGACGGCTGTTCCATGTAACCCCAACGGTTTTGTTAGTAATGTTTTCATGTGTATCGATCAAAGGAATCTCATGCAGACGACAGAATTTTTCTTTGGATTTTTAATACTCTTCACTTATTTATAAAATATCTATGAATCATATTCCTAATATTTTAAGGGCAATTTAACACGATTATTACTACTACACGTTATATATTTTATGTAAAAACACGCAGTGAAACTGTGCTAGGGAGGGAACAGCCGCATTGATCTCTTAAAAATAAACATTTGAGGCAATACACATCGTTTTGACTGGAACTAACACGTGAAATTGACATGGTTTTAAAATATTTTACGGTTTGAAGTTGTACTTTCACGATCAGTGCGAGACAAATAGGTATTTCTGATCTGATAATTTACTGATGACGTTCGTGGTATATTGGAGAATAATGTCTGCGGCATCTCTTTGATCTCGGCAATAACTGTAGTAGAATTTTTCATATTTATATACTGGTCCTACAGTATGCTTCGTTTGTATAGTTTTTTTTAATAGCAATGAATATTCGACAAAAAAAGACATTTCGACCAATTTTTGTTCAGATTTTCTCTTATCAGTTATATTTTTATTTGTCGGTCAAAGTATCGTCAATATTGCTAGATGTATCTCTTGAAAACTTGTCACCATATTAAGGAAGTTGGGTGGTTAACAGATTACTTAACTTTTTAAAACTAATTGGTATAGCTATAAACTACTGTAAATTCCTAATTAAAAGCGTGGTATTAGTATTCCCATGAAATCGCGAGGAGTACATTTTACGGATTTTAAAATCTCGCTTTTATTTTTCGGATGGATGTACACTATTAGAAATCTTGATACAAATTCGGCGTTCGCGGTTTCATATTCTCACGATTTTATGAAAAAAAATCAGTTGAATCGCGGAATTAAGTTCTCATGTAAAATAAGGAATCTATAGTATTCTTTCGTGAAGAAGAAAAATCAATGTATTTTTATTTTAAAATTTGAGTGATTTCCAAAACGTTTTACAGAGGTCTTCAAATCTTCTGAAGGAGATTTATACAGTCTAAAAATAGTCACAACAATCCAGGCCTCTTTAGAATTAGATTCATTTCACAGTTATTTTCATTTTACACCTACCATCTGTTTTTCCTTGTCACATTCCTTTCAGAAATTGCACATTAAAATGTCATATTTCTAGGCGAAAACCCGGCAGATGGCGAATACAGTGAAATAACCCAACAAAAGAATGTAAAATACGTGAAAAAAACATAAATGATGTTGGAAACAGAGACCGTTGCAGAGATCAAGGAAATATACCATATTTTTGTAAGAACCAGGAAACGCTCAAGGCAATATTCTTTACAACTGTTTAGACTTTGCAATAAAGACATATCCTTAGAAATACGTGAAAAAAACATAAATGATGTTGGAAACAGAGACCGTTGCAGAGATCAAGGAAATATACCATATTTTTGTAAGAACCAGGAAACGCTCAAGGCAATATTCTTTACAACTGTTTAGACTTTGCAATAAAGACATATCCTTAGAAGTTAGTTATATCAATTTTGCCACTGTTCACAACTGTTTAGATTGTCATGTAACGTCAATATCATTTGAATCTTATTTTGCATGACAACCATATGTTAATAATTATGATGTAGGAAATAATGTATTACAAGAAGTTACAATTGTTTCTCTGAAACAAGATAAAGAAATACTTGTAACTTCATTTTGCTGCTATAGTAGATATATATATATATATATATATATATATATATATATATATGTGTGTGTGTGTGTGTGTGTGTGTGTGTGTGTGTGTGTGTGAAATAAGATATGTATTGTACTCAGAGCCCAGTAGGTCTATTTTGATTTATTGATTATTTCATTTTACAAGTATTTTTTTCCCATTTGTTGAGATTAAGCTTTATTGTCAATATCATCATCGTCGTCACTATTTCTGCAAAACACTGTAAATGTTTTGATTTTGTAGAATACTGTATACTGAATTAGTTTTGCCACGCATAATTTTCGCCCTTCTATATTTGCAAGTAGTTTTGCCCCATCTTGAATTCGCCCAAACACTTTTTTTGTTTAAAGAAAGATAATTTGAGACATTTGGAATTTTCCAAGTCTTAAATTCGCCCGCTGCCAACGAGGGCGAAAAAAAGGGGGGGATAAAACGGGCGAATATTTCCCTGTATACATGTACAGTAACTCTTAAAACACTTCGTCTGTTTCTTTTGTCTTTTTTTTTTTATTTTTGTGTATAGTTTTTCCATATTTTGTTAACATTGTTTATAGTTTATAATTTGTTGGATTTAAATTTCTGATAGTTATATATATAATGTTGGTATCATTAGTTCATCATGTCACTTTTTGATAGATGAGAAATGTCAAATTTTCTTCTTATCTGTAGTATGCGGAGGCAAGATGTAGAATTGACTTTTGACGGCAGTTGCCAATATTTAAGGAGGCTATTGTAAAGGTACAATGTATGTTGATCATAATTGGAAATGAGTACATTGAATGCACACGATCTCATGTTTTGTATTCATTGTTTTGTTTTTAATTATTCGTAGAGTTTTGTTGTGGGGTTTTTTCCTCGCCATTTTACAATATTTTTACCTTTTTTTAAGTTTTATTATTTATTTATTATTATTATCAAAAGTATTTCTAATCTAATACTCTATTCCATTTCTCCTTTCTTTGCAGACGATATGTTACGCATAAACATGTTTTTTTTTAAATTGAACGCGTTGAGTTTAAAACACTTTTAACTCATTAAATTCAAAATAGAGATATTGGTCGTTTTATTAAACAGACAACAAGAATATGAAAAAAAAAAACTATTTTGCTGATTTTTGGAACAACCAGTGCAAATTCTTTCGATGTGTTTGTGTTACTTTTCACTCGCAGTTTTTATGCGACAAAATCCTAACAATTTGTATAGACACTATACTGAGTATTGATAGTGTAACTTGCATGAAAATTTGTACTTCGGTTACTAATTATTATGGTAATATGTTTATTTGTATGTTTTTTCATATAAAATTTTATTTTTATTAACATGTATAAATTACACTTTTAACAACACAATTAATTGCTAGTTATGCCTGTTTATATCTAGATAGTTTTAAGTTCTCTGAATTTTGAAACTTTAATGTAACATTTGTACTTGGATTTTTACAAAAGCGAATCACAGTACCGTTCTTTTTATAAATGTTTTGGTTTTTGGTTTTGTTTTGGGTTTTTTTTGTTTTGTTTTTTTTTTTTTTTTTTTTTTGTTTTTGTTTTTTTTTTGTTTTTTGTTTTTTTGCTTTAAAAAACTAATACGCCAAACAGTAAATGACTGCCTGAAAATTTCTGCCTTAAATGTATTCAGCACTATAAAAATTTGACATACGCCAGTAGCAATAAATATAGCAAAGCAGGTGAGTATCGATCTATGTGTGTTAAGATTTTTCGTAATCAGTAAGGTAAACAATTCAAATGAATCATTCAGTATTTTTTCTGTCGTTTGGTATCTGTTTTCGCGGCTTGTTCAAACACTAAAATTATGTGTCAAATTATGTTTTGAAGAATAAATAACAGAAATCAGTATTTTGCAGATTGTGTTCTTGTATCTCTCACAAAACTGTACGTGAAGCTATGACTGCACCCTTCGTTCATGCACATTTCTGATTCACGGTCTGGTTAACTCTACCTACGACGACGTCAATTGGGACATATGTATAATAATCAGGAAATTCGTTTTGGGGGTCTCGATTTTGCCACCTTAGGTAATGCAAGCTTCTCCACTTCGCCATGGCCTGGAAGTGGTTGTTTCTTGTAGACTGGTACCGAGGAAATAGTTCTATCAGGGAGGCGTGTTTCGGAAGAAAGAGGGTGAAAGAAAGACCAGCGCCGTGCATACCTATGAGAATATCGGTATTGACAATAATGTCCAATTGTTCTTTCATAGGAAGCTGGTCTATTTGTAATCCTTTGACACTATGACTTCCGAATGTTTGTTGCACTGCTCTTTGAATCTCCATTTCGTTTCTTATCTTTCGCTTGATTTTCCCTCCAGGATTCCTCGGATGTGATACATAATCTTTACGCCAGATAAATAAAATGGACAGATTTTCACAGTTTAGTTTCTTTTTGTCTTGAATCTTGAATCTCGTAAGGAAAAATTCTCGAAATTCTTCCAGATACGGAACATGGGGCAACGAGTGCTGGTTTATTGGACTGTTATATCCGGTTATACCCCAGATCAGGTCATCATATGCAATAGTACCTGTCAAGTGACCGGCTCGTGTCACGTGACAAAAGAGAGTGTTCCAGACACCATCAAGGTCGCCTGCTGGATGACTGTCAATCAACAGAACGGACGAAGTATCCGGACTTTTTCTAAATACAACCAGCATTAGAAAGGCGTTAAACCAGTCGGTCATGGTATGATACAAGTTGACATACTCGTATCTAGTCACAGCAATTGTGAAATTAGGATTGATCGACATTGATTGATGGTCACTGTTTGTTGTTTTAACAGCAGATAACCAGAGCTTCAGGTGGTCTCTGGGTTTGAAATGATAGAGTAATTCCTGGTCGTGACACTTCATTTTAAAATATCCCTTCTTCAAGGTCATATACTCGCTCTTCTCGGGTTGACCTATGACCTTTTCGATAGATTCTCCCCCTTTCCTACCAACTGAGAAATGCGGATTTATTTGAACGTGTTGTAATTGAGCAAACAAGTTGTTATATCCCACAAAATTCCCATTGCACTGTGTATTCTTCGTTTTTATCCATTTGTTCACAGGATCGAAAGAAATTGTAAAATTAGGTCTCATATGGCTGAGCGCCGTAAACGCACTAAATATTTCCCGATTATTTTTCTTGGATGCACTTTGATTCGATATTACATTTAATTTGTCCTTTTGTAGCACAATAGAACTTTTGTCTCCATGGAATAAATTTAACGCACACATGGAGAGATAAACAATTGCAATCACGAGTAGCAGTATCTTCATTACAGTCAAGTGTAGTTTCCTCTTCATATATAAAAACAACTTCTGAAAATATCTCCGAAAAACAAAGACATTTTTTAGATCGAAGAATGGCTGTAAATTTCTCATTTTGAGTTCTTCAACATATTATTCTTTTGGTCTTCTTAAAAATCCAATCGAAGATTACAGGTAAACGTACGCTAGTGGTCATATACGAATCATTAAATCGGACATGCGGACAAAATATAATTCAAATTTAGATGCAATTAATCGTTTTTAATACTGTGAAGATAAACGCAATTCTTATTCAGGAAACACCCTACCCCTATTGGTAAAGAAGGTACATTGCACATGTTTACAAACGTACTTGTATCGGTCAGTGCGTATATGTTACGTTAAACACGGAAGCCGCTACCAGAAATCACATGTCTCAAGGCTTTTTTTTTTTTTTTTTTATCTACCCATGTATCATGTTAGTTATTCGGTTATTATACATGATTGCTCTCTCGATGCTACATGCCTGAAGTAAAAAGCATTTGTTAAAGGAACACAAATTTCAACACCAAAAATATGTACATGTTTTTCATAGAATAGAAAAACATAGGCGCTTTTCATCTTAATAAGTATATTTAAAATTGCAATCCTATGCTATAGGTTTTGTAGTATAGGGATGAAGATTGTTTTATACTCTGTTTTACATACAGATGAGGAGCACCTATGTCGAAAATTAGAAGATAAGTTCTTATGTAAAATGCTGATTATTGTGGCTTCAATCATCCGGAATATAAACGATTTTCCTTTTAAATTTAGTCCGCTCTATGTGTTTCCTGCATGTGTTCTTTCTCGCAAATTTGATCTGAGTTAAGATCATGACTGCACTGATTGACAAGTATTGATTAGTAAGAAGCATTGTTACTTCATTGACTTTTTACATATTTTTTCCCTAAAATTAATCAGGCCTTGTGAATGCAAATTTATATATAGTACTTTCAGCCAGAATTTCCTCCATTTTCACACGAGGTCGAGAACCAAGTAAATTGATATTTATGTAATCTAATATATAAAACATAGTTCGTGTTTAAAAAATGTAAATGCATGCATTATCATTTCCTGTTCATGCGAATAATGTCTTTAATTGGTTGTACGTCATTGTTAGAGAAAACAATAGACATGATAGAGGAGAGAAGAAGCTTCACTTTTTTCCCTTTATAAGTAAATAGTTCGGTGTCTTAACAGTGTATTCATTGGCTATTGTGTGAACTTCCAAAGAAAAAATGTCAGATTCTATGATTAAATTATATCCATGCTTATCAATTCTTCAGATAAAGTAAGAGGGGACAAGAAACGAAAATATATATGTTGGTTTTTGGGGGGTTTTTTGGTTATTTTCAATTGTTCTTCACTGACACTGCAGGTATGCTTATCTATTAAAAAATGGACAAAAAGAAACAGAAGTACATGAAGAAATCTTTGACATACTGGAAGTAATGATGTGTTGTGGTCTTCCTAATTAATACATTGCATGGTTTTGAAAAAAAAATTAATATATATTATATTCCGTCCTCAGACTATGAAATTAATTGGAATGATAATCTAATTATCTCCTCATTAAAGTTTCAAGAAAGGAGAAAGGGTAATATAGAGGTACTGATAATCTTGAAGACAATGATTAGTGTGTTTGATCAGGTCTAATTTCTTTTTGATTTTTGGGGCATAAAACACTAAATCATGCTGGCATATGACCAATTCTCGCCAGTGTATTGTTACATAATTGTTACAAAATTGTTTACGAACAATGACTTAACAATGCACCTGCGAAAAATGGTACTTGGCGAGAATTGATCGCACACCAGTAGTTTTTTATTATCTTTATTATGAATTAGTATGTTGCAAAGAAACAGTTAATTCTTCTATTAAATATTATATACCAGGTACTGCACAAAATCAACTATTTTGAGTATTTTTAGTCAAACATGAGACTATACTTTAATATACCGGTATAGCTAAGTTACAATCATTCTCAAAATAATTCCTGCATTGTCAACCTAAAAAGTATAAATAAAGACACAATTCGATAATGTACCAATACCTTTATAATTATATTTTAGGTATGTGTTAATTGTTGACAAATAATTTATCTAAAAATTACTAAATTATATATCTAAATGAAGTTTTTTTTTTTTTTGAAATAATGAAATATGTATATTCAGAAGCAGAAAATTGATTGAAATTAGTTGGATTGTGCTTTAGTTTTGTCATTATCTGTATGAACATACTTGGATTTCTAATGAAATAAAAAGAAATTATTCAGTTAAATATATTCAGAGATTAATTTCATTTATTCAGTACTTTTTACAAGCATTGGGCATCAGGGTGTATGTAATATATACAGTATATTGAGTACAAACAAGGATGAATCTCCAAAAACCCTTTACTAAATAAATGACCTTTATATCATGTGTTTGAAAAGTTACCTCAGAACCAAAGTATTTCTACAAATTCATTTTAATTGAATGTGAGGAAAAAATTGCAAGGTGTCGTTATTGTTTTTCTGATTCTTTTGAACTAAATAGAATTATGATCAAATTTGGTGTTTGCCATTTTATATTCTCCCAACTAAATATAACAATGGAATCACAGAACAAGTACTCACATAAAATTAGGAATCTACATTAACTTAAATGCAGAATACTGCGGAATCATTTAATTTTGTGGGGGTCAATTTTTGTGGATTGTGGGATTTTTGCTTATTTGTGGGGATGTGATTTCGTGGATGCGTCGGTTTTAAGTTTCAGTAGGAAAACTAAATCTTTTATATTTAGTTTTCGTCGAGGATGTAAAATTCGTGGGTGAGGGCTACCCACAAAGACCAGGATAATTGAGCCACCTCAAATTCTAATGAATCCATCGTAATGCTGTTCCTCTGTTGGGCTATAGATGGAATAGTGTAGTGTCTTTCTTTCTTTTTTCTATCAGATATTTTTCCATTACACACACAAGAAAAATGAGGCTTACTTTGAGTCTACTCAGACGAACAGACTACTGGGATAGGTTTGTACATCGTCTCGTAAGGCGGTCCATCGGACAACCTAAATACAGACTTCTGAAAGGATGGAAGGAATGGGATAAGGATTGGTTCTTTACTAAGTATGGACCAACAAATCCTATGGAGCTGAGATTAAATAGCTTATACTTTGGAAGGGGCCGACCACAAAAATTGATTGTACCATATTATGAACCCTACATCTTTGAAAAAGACCAGGTAAGCAAGCATATCATTGAACTATAACAAAAACAAAAACCATTTTAAGCACTTCAGAATAGGTGCGAGATGTTGTTTTCAACAGTTCTTGGTTTTTTGATCGAATCACTAAACTGATGCTAAAATTCATAATCATAATTGAGAGAAAAGAGGAGAATTCTGGATCAACAACAATTACATACAGCACTGTATGCATGTAGATAAAGTTTGATTGATAATTGATTTTATAACAGAAATTTAAGCTATAAGTGAATCACACACAATTTTAGCACCACACTTTCCCTCCTTCCAACCACCAGCAGCTACACATGCATGTATATTACAAAAATGTTTGTCCTTCACAGGTTATGTGTATGGTTGGAAAAGACAAAGGAAAAATTGGTACTGTAGCTGTGGTGTATCGAGATGCAAATGAAGTAGTAGTGGAGAACCTTAATATGGTATGTCTGTGATGCTCTTAAATGGTTTTCAGATCATCTTTTAAACTTTCAAAAATCTGTTTTAAAATATGGTTATGTAGAAATATGAGTGTTTTATTGAAGTTTTAAAATGATACTAAGAAATAAATTATCAAGAGTTGATGCCCCCTGGCTGCCATATTTTATATTAATTGATGGGATTTTCTCAAGCATATGGTTATTGAGATAATTTCATCATAATGTAATTTTGATTAAAGGTCATTGTCAAATTTTTAAGATATACCAAAAAAATATCTGTCGTATAACCTTCTTATGGGTATTTTAACTAGGTATTTCAGTTGTTTTCTTTCTTTTTTTTTCCCTATCATGTAGACATATGAAATGATACAAACAGGTGATGGAGAGCAAGCTATAAGCAGACAAGTTCCTCTGAAAATTCCTGATGAAGTCAAACTAGTGGATCCTGCTGATAAGTAAGAGATTGACCTGATATCAGAAAAGTCCTGATATCTGTAGATATGACATATCAGATATGCCCTGATATCAGATTTGGCCTGATATCAAATTTTACCGGATATCAGATTTAAGTTTCTAAACATTGTTTTAAATAGAAAATCAATGTTATAGTATTGAAGATATATACAGTAATTTACTGCATTTGTCTTTGAATTTATTTTTTGTTATGATGATGTCATCTGACTCCATCTAATTTGATCTGTTTGGTAATGCTTTGAAATAATAAGAGAACTTATAAGTACAAAATCTTGCTTTCATTTTGACAGGAGAGCGACAGATATTATATGGCGGTACTTGGAGGATGGATCTAGAGTCCGAGTCTCCAAACATACTGGTCGTGTAATTCCCATCCCTATAAACGAAGAACAGAAAACCGAAGGGGATGAGATTGCAATAAACTCATATGTTGGTAAGCAGGTTGTAATAATTGAACTACAGTACACATGTGTATTCCACCATTACCAGGCATAGTAGACCATTGTTCAAGTGTTTCGTATTCAGTCTTCAATGAGTAAATGGTTACTAGAGTAATAATTAATTGCATGCAAGCTTGAGGAATCAGTACTTGAGTATTTTGTGAGAAAAGAAAAAAAAACTATACAATATTTTTTTTGTTTTTTTTCTATATTTGAGCTGTTTAGCACTATAGTATATTATACACTGTACTGTTATAAAATAAACCTACCTTATCCTGTTTTGGCAACAATTAAAATGTTTCCCAGTCAGTGGCAGAATTGCAGTGCATTGCTTAGATGATAGATAGGGGCATGCCATATGATTAAAATTCAGTAGAAATACATATCAAATTTATTCTTTAGAAAAAAGAGTGGTCTTTTATATTAGTTAAAAGCATATTTTCCTCTATCTTTTCTAAATTTTATAAACTGGTGGGGTTTTTTTCTATTAAATATTGTGTTATCAATTTTTGCCCTGGTGGACTTTTGCCAGTAAAATATAAGGAAATAATGTTATTTATGGTATATGTTCTGGTTTTTAAAGTGAGTTTTTCCTTTTTCAGCAAGCAAAACTAAAGATACAGACAAGAGTGAAGTGAACAGGGTGACATTTGTTCCCAAACTGAAATCATTTGAACAAGATATCATGGAGCAGATGGGCATCAAGGAGGATCGGCAATACAGGAAGACATTCTGGTATTAAGTAATTTGTACCAAGAATGGACACATGTGAATTGTTGTTTTATTATATACAGTGTACCAATAAATAATGAAAATTAACCTTTAATTGTGTTTCTTTCTTTTTGTGCTTAGACTGTAAATTATAGAATCAACAAAACAATTACCATTTTATCTCTGTAATAAACTTTTTTTGTTGAGAGCTAATGGGGAATGTTAGAAATATTGTTATATTGGTGTGTGTCCAGTTAAGATTAATTGCTCTTACTCTGTCCTTTATCCAAAGTTATCAAAATTTATCAAAAAAAAGTTATCAAAAGGTGTCAAGACTCCCCCCCCCCTCTCCCCCCCCCCCCCCCCCCCCCCCAGAAATTCCAAAATCCAATTTATCAAATTCCCATATTAAATTTACAAAATTACCAAAAGTAGGTCTCGAGGAAAAAAAATATTCTGTATCCGCGCATGCTTTGTAAATAGAAAAAAAAAGAACTAAGAACTTACTTTCCAATATTTCTATTAATTGTGAGGTCAGTGTTTATAAGGAGATCAAGTTAATATATATAAAAGAAACACAGCTAAAATATCGCTGCAGTTCATTCTCAATGTTGAACCACAGGGTATGGTGTTGTTAAACCCAAGGATGTGGCAGTCATAATTAATATTTGTAATCAGCTTCAGTTGGTACATGTATATAATCACGAGTAATCCAGTCAATAAGTTCAATTTAATTGTTACTTTTTTGTACTTATTTTTAGAAGGGTTGGGGGGGGGGGGGGTGTTTCTGCATGTTTTTAATTGATTGGGGGGGGGGGGGGGGTTAACGTTAGCCATGACGGTGAAACGCGCCTCCGCTCTTTCATTGAGCAACTGCAGATAATAACATTCACGACCTGTTAATAGCTATTCAATTTTTTTAGAATTTAAATTCTGTCTTTGACACTGCAGAGTTATTAATATCATGTATATACTTAGATATAACCGGGGATCGTCAAATGGGGGAAACTTTAAACTCAAAATGCTTGCCTGTACTGACTAAAATTGGGGTGTTTCGACATCACACACATAAGATATTCGCTCCAGTGGGCCCATTTAAAATACAAATGTTTGAATACAAGAACTGTACAATCAAAGATTCAAAGCAATGAGGATATGAAAAAAACCTTCTATTCCAAACTTACATAAAAAGCTAGCATGACGGACCAAGACAAAAAGATTACTCCTAAGGTTTGTGTTTTACCTTCATTATTCAAATATACTAAGATTAAGTATGTTCTGTAAATATAAAATGTTGAGTTCCAATAGTTTTATCATTTGGAGTAGTATAGTGCTATAGTCTAAATTGCTTTTAGACATGTAATGTAAAATTTGAATTCGCTTTACTACACTAAATCTTCAAGTTGTCAATTCCATCTATTGTATTCATATTCCCCAATCGTTATCTAATTAACCAGAATTTCCTGACTTGCTTGAGTATAAGCTAGTCACAGTATAATTTTATACAGACAGTTAACGTAGTATATCTATTAGACAATAGACATTGAAGATGAGAGGGATGATTTGGGTTTTTTTTCTTTTTGAATACTAGTAATAACCAAATCTTTTTTCATACATATTATGCTGTTCAAGTTCATATATTGATATGTAAATTATAAAATCAAAATTTAGATGATCTATCTACAAGGATTTTTGTCGAAAATTTTTTTTTCAAGTATTTTCATTTTTGTATGTATTATTTCAAACAAATTATTTAAAAACTGTTGAGTGAACCAATAACTTAATGGGGTTTTTTTCTTGAAACTGACAGCATACAGTACAGACTAGAGTTGTGTTTCTGAAGTTGAGCGACATTGACACGGTGAAGGAACAGTTCGCAGCAGACGTGTTCATAGAGAGCAGATGGCGGGAAAAATCGCTGGACCACGGAAAGGTTGTGTTCTATTGGACGGCCGTCACGCTAGAGGGGGAAGGGGGTGGGGGGGGGGGGGTAATCATTGTCGCCATTGGTGTTATAAATTATCGTTATGAAACAAAGCACGTTCATATTTAAGGAGGCTGAATAGTCAACAAATTACCTATCAGATCTGTTTTAAGATTTTAAATATATTTTTGGCAAAAAACTATTTATTATTAAAGAAAAAATCCAAATATTTTAGATTCGAAATTTGAACATTTTTCAATGTATTTATACAGAGGTGATTGTTCTGAATGATATTAGTATGATTAAAAAAAACAACCCGGCACGACCATCCAGGGTTACCCCATCCAGCCCTCTTAAAATTTGGGTTGGGCACTGGCATACCTTTCTGTCTGTCGATCATCAGAGACCTGTATAGTATTTGTACTTTATGTCTTGTATGTAATTAATACTTCCTTCCAGGGTTTTAAGTACGGGAGATGCATATGCATGACCCTTCAAAATGATTTCATCTGTGTATCCGAAGTAAACATAAATATCTAGCATCACGGAAAAAAACACTTTATTCCCTATGTAATTATACTGCCTTCTTTTAGACAAACAGTTTAAACTAGGTCAATGACACTTCAAGTGTTCGATTTTTTTATTTTTGGAGAATTTTTTTGTCTTTATAAGACGTTTGTGTTAAAAATATCATCGTAAAACTGTAACGGTTAAATCTTATTTCAGACTTTTTTTCTTGTTCTTTCTTCAGTAATTTTTTTCTTTTTCTTTCTTTCTTATTATTTTTTTTTTTTTTTGGTTACTTATCTGACATTTAATAAAGTGTTATTTACTACAGGAAAATGACAATATGGATTTTTCCAAATACTGGCATCCCAAGCTAATTGTCCAAAACGTGATCTCAACATCTAAAGACAATGTGTGGAAAAAACTAGAATTCGGTAAGAATGGGGAGGCGTTTATTGTAGAGAAGAGGAGAATTAAAGGAATATTCACAGAAAACTTGGAGTTACAAGACTTCCCGTTTGATCTTCAGGTACCTTTGTATACATTGGGTTAAAAAATACCCGCTCCACTGCCTGCGAAATAAAATCAATTTTGTTACAGAAATTCTTTTACATAAAATGACGCAAATTAATAATATCTAAGATAGAAATCACATATCTATTAAGAAATCATATAATCAATGGATAAACCTATATACCATTACGTTTAGCGACTTCGATATAAATACTGTATATTTCCCTCGATCATTGCAGTAATTGATGACGTTTCAGGACCTGAGTATTGTGCTGACGTCAGAACATCCGGTCGAGGAACTGGAAATCATCGAAGACGACGAACATTTGAGCTCCATCATCGTTTCTTGTTTTGTTGACGAGCAGGTATTTAATTTTAACTGCATGATGCAATTTTTTGAAGCTACCGATTATAATGAAATGTTTGCATGGATTGTTAATATTATTTTTCCCCTCTAGGAATGGGAACTAAGAGAATTTGTAGAGTCGGAAATAAGGAAAGTGTCAAAAGAGTTTACAGGGTCGAAAAACGTAGTCTATCCATTTCTTGTCTTCAAAACTCTGGCCATGAGAAGGGCTGGTTTCTTTGTTTGGAATATCATCTTGATCATGGTACGATTTTAGAGATTGATAGATTGAATAATCTAGCTATTTAATTGATTGTTGTTTTTTCATGTCATATGCAGGATATTTAAATGTGGTTAAGACTTCTCTGCTACACCTTGTGGTTGGTTTCGAATGTTTAGTAACGACATATGAGCAGTGAAGAATCTATTTTATCAAACTAAACAAAATGTTTTCAAAAGATCTCAACTGAAAAAAAATCGATTCACCATAACTGTTTTAAGGTTTACTATAAATATGCTTACTCAGTATCTTTATCATCCATTTTCTTTAAATTTTTAGACCATCATTAGTTCGTTGTCTTTCGCCACTTTTGCTGTCGATAAAAGCCTCCCACAGAATCGACTTCAGTTGGCCTTCACCTTGACCCTTACAGGGGTCACATTTAGATTTGTAACCAATCAGCAACTCCCAAAGATATCGTATTTAACAAGATTGGTAAGAAAAAAAATAGTGTAAAGAGGCTTTTCAAATCAAAAATGGTACTAAAGAAGGAGGGAAAGTTTCAAAACTGGTCATTTCACGTGTTTGTATACTGTTCTGGTTGTAGGATAAGTACATCCTGTATTGTATGGTCTTCAACTATCTGGTCACGGCTTGGCACGCCGTTGTGACTCTGATCTCTGATGATGGTACCCAGGCGGACTGTGATCTCTACTTCTTCATTGGCTTTGCCGTGTTCTATGCCCTGTTCCACATCTTCTTCTACGCCATTTCTTTGAAAACTGTAGGTTATCCTTTTGATATAAGTCGATTCGACATGGTATTTCACATAGTATAGTATTTTTTATTTCATTTTGTTTCTCTGTTTTTTACTTTTTAGAGATATTTTAAAGTCAAAGAAGTTCATCAAAAAGAAAAGATGTACCAGGTATGTTTTTTCCAAAAAAGAAATGTTATGTTGTCCAGAATGGTATTTCATCGTTAATTTTAGTTGGGGAAATTTTAAATTTTCGTCGTTTTTTTGTTTTGTTTTTTTTGTTTTGTTTCACAGGAAAAAGCAGAAAAGTTGTTCGGAGAAAGTTGGAAACGAAGAAAGAACAGAGTCAATCGAAGGGAGAGGATTGCGGCCCTGCCGTCCACGTTCTCTAGATTTTGATGTTGTTTTTAATAAATATCCTGCGATTATTTAGCTTTAAAAGATTGTTTCTTTGTTGTTGTTTGCTATCAATTTTACAAACGTTGTGGTCGTTCCCTTCGTTTTTGTTTTTAACTTTTTACATGTATGTCTAGGAATTCGTTTTTTGTTTGTGTTATTCAAACTATTGATGAAGTGAATAAAAAAAAAATCAAAAATGAGATATTTCTTTTTCTGCGTCGGTCTCGTCTATCCCTTTTCTTTCTCAGTAATACTTATATATAGAAAGAAACCCGCGAAGAGTACTGTAATATTTATCGCTATTATATCGACATATTACATTGCAATATGATTAAATGAAAATCACATAGACTTCCTCATTCCATGAAATCAATATGTTTGAAGAAGCCAACAAATGCCCACATATTTTAGAATGACTAAAGTTTTGACTTCAGTATAAGATCTTTCATGATTATTGACCCAAAGTTATTATATTTTAACTCTGTATAGTGATCTGGTGTTGCATAAACTTATGTATTGCAAATCCAGTATTTCGTCAATATCGTATAGACAAAATTCAAGCAAGTTGGGCCCTGTCAGTAGGAGATTTTAAATGGTCGATTTCAAAATTGTTGTTGATTTAGATATTGTTTAAAATCAATAATTATTTAAAACCAATCACCCGGAAACATACTGAATGTGATCTTCGTAAATTTTCGGAGGAAAGGGTGGCCACCAAAGTATCGTCTGCTACTGCCAGAATGGACGCCACAAATTCATTAAAGGTATATTTTTTAACGTTAAATATTATGTAATCTAAATTTTGATTTATAAATTATTCTGTTCATTTCTTTGCAAGTAATGATCATTTTAACCTGTATCAATTTTTGTAGCATGAGATCTGAACAGACATAAGATTGCGAAACGTGCGCCATTATTTCCCTGGCGTTGAGCATATCTAGAATATTTGATCTACTGTTTGCAATTAAATGCATTTTATTCTGTTTATGTACCTGAACATTTTAAACTACGAAATACCTTTAAAGCAAGTCTTATATTAGAACCAGCTGTATATGTTTACTTTTCGTATTAAAACTATTAAGTAAATGGTCACTATAAAAATATTTTTCATATCAACATAAAAGTTAAGAACTCTTTGTGAATGAAGTTATTGAAATGAAATACTTTCCGAAAACTGAGGGGGCATGCTTAAAGAATAACGGATCTTTAATTTTAAAAATATTACCAGACCCGACGCTAAAGAGTGCCTGCAGAAGAAAATAAACATTCCTTAAGTGGTTTTAAAAAACAAATTATAGCTTACCACTTCATCCATATATCATGTACTTTTTGACGTATGGATCTTTTGTACAGAGCGTATTGTTTTCCAGTGATGAAATCTTAATGTTGATAATTTTACTGAACAAAAAAGGGCTATGTTGTGCATGTACAGCCTGAAAAGTAAATCCTAGAACCACAACTGTTCTCAGAGTATTTTCAGATCCATCACTGATTGCCAAAAATAAATTTAATTCTGATTTAATATTTTTTTAATATTATTATTAACTTTGATGTTCTCTAGAAGACGGTATACATCCGGATGGTTTTCATCCGAATGGATAATGTGGAAACCCTCAAGGAACAGTTTGATGGGGACGTGTATTTCAGAGCCAGATGGCGGGAACCTAAACTAGACAATCTTAAGGTACAACGAGAGCGAATTTTATTTTACTTAATGACTTCAAAACTTTCTAAATTTTTGTGTGTGAAATAGAAGTCTTGTCTTGATGTAAATTTTGAATTTACCGGGTGGCGGTAAATACAACATTTACAACATGGCCATGTTGTAAATTTTGTATTTACAGCTGCCATCCGGTAAATTCAAAATTTAAAACATGGCAGTCTTCTTAAAAGTGATGCATTATCATGCTTAAAATCAGGGGTGGGGGTGTTATTAAAAAAAACATTGAATTGCTGACATAGACTTAATTTTAATCAATCTACGCTATTTCAAGGACAATCAGCCAGTGGACCACAGAAATTTCTGGAACCCTGCGATTCAAATCAGAAACAAGGTGTCCGAGAAATTCTCCAAAACTTGGTACGAGGTCCTGACGATTAATGGAGAAGCCTACTTGGTCCAAAAATCTCGACAGACCGGGACCTTTGCAGAGAGATTAGAACTCCATGATTTTCCTTTTGATTCACAGGTTAGAAGTAAGAAGGTGCAATCTACATGGACCTATATACATTGGTTCACTAATGAGATTTTCAAGGCTTATTTGATGTTCATTTTATTTCATATTTTCAGAGGACTAAACTCGGTAGCAACTGAACTTATTTATCTTTCCTACGCCGTCCATCTGAACTTTTTTTTAATATACATTATAATTTAATGTGTATAATAATACTTAATTGTATTTTAAAAATATTTAACTATACAATCGGTGATGACCATACAGTGTCAATAAGAGAGTAGAATCATCATAAGATCGATAACTCTCAATTTAATACATTTACAAAAATATTGAATAATAGTGTCTTTTCTGTCAAATTACCCCCCTATTAGTATGCTGCTGGAATCATGTGCATTTTAGTTACATATCTTTTAAAAAGTAAAAAATCATATTACTTGTATTATAAAAAAGGACGTAGCGCCTTTTTAGTTAATGGTGATAAAAATATCAATGTTAACAACTTCGTGTGTTTTCAGTCTTCTCATAATGCCGGTTATTTTTATGTAGCCCTTGAATGTATGTTTCACGTCCTCACTGCCCGAGTCTGAGCTGGAGTTGGTAGCAGACAGCGTGAAGCCGAGTGAGATAGGCGTGTCCTGTTACATCCACGCCCAGGAGTGGGACCTGGAGCCTTTTGTGGAGTCAGAAACCTCAGTCGCCGCCACTGAGGAGGGCTATAGTCCTATCCTTAACATCCGGGGACTCGCCAGCAGGAAATATTCCTTTTTCCTATGGAACATTATCATTATAATGGTAACTTTAACCCCCCCCCCCCTCCAAGAAATAATTAATTATAAACGATTTCCAGGTTGCTATCCTAGTTAATATGCGATTAACGAAAGACACTGTTGTGATGCTTTATTTTTTATCTGGTCTATGTACAAAAAGATAATGAATCTTATGAATTAAGGATTATGCTATTCTTTTTGCATACCATAAGTATTGATTTAATATTGAATTGAATAAAAATGAATCATGTGAGTAATGCATGTCATAATACTCATATTCTGCATAAATAAAACAATCTCTTTTTCAGACATTGATCGGTTCTCTACCAATAACTACGTTTGCAATCAACCGGAACAATCCCCAGCGCCGCCTACTGCTGGGGTTCATCTTGGCCCTGACTGGGGTATCCTTCCGATTCATGGCTAACCAAAGTATACCAAAGATACCGTACCAAACTCTCTTAGTGAGTATATTATAGGATCCAGATACATAGACGTCAATTTTGAATTTTTAAAGCCTCTTCTCTTCACAAATTTAAAATGGAAAACCGGTGTGAACTACAGTTAATGCTGACAAAATCATCATGTGAAATGACCATTCCAACTGCATTTGTAACCCCATATACATTAATGTAGAAAATACTGTTGTACTTTCATATCAGTGTTCCGTCTAAAATGTGGCTTTATGTCGTCTTTTTCAGGATAGATACCTATTAGTTAGTATGTTGTTTAACTACTTGGTCTGTATTTGGCATATCATCGTCTCTCGCTTTGAGGATGATAGCAACACACAGGGTACAATGGACCTCTATGCTTTCATTGCAACTGTCATCATCTACATCGCTTATCAGCTCGCGTTTTTGATCGTCGTGGCCGTTAAGGTATAAATCAAAATAAACATGGTTTTGAAACCTTTAAGCATATTTTGTAATATTTTTGATAAAGAATTAAAATCTGCTTTCTTTTTTCAAGTTTATAGACACTAATAATATATTCATAATTTACAGTGTATTTTTTCAAAATGTTTAAAATATTAAAAACATGTACCTGTGTCTTGGTTTTTAAATCAACATTTCTTAGAATTAATTTTTTTTACTTCTGATTTCACAGATTTTATTAAAACAACGAAAAATTAAAGAAAAAGTCCAAGTTTATCAGGTATGCAAACTTAATGCTCACCCTAATACAATCATATATCATTTTTTAGAAGAAATGATAAATATACATATTTATGTATGTTAACAAAAGCATGCTAAAAGAGTAAATGAACTATGCAACCATTTTTTGGGTTGCATATTCTTTTACAAAATAATCCACGAGCAAGGCCCTGATTTTATTTTCATGATTATGATGCCATTTTGTCTTTATTGGGTATAGAAAAAGGAAAATAAAAAAAAAAATGATATTTATTTTTGAATTTTATAATTAATCTGTATACCATAGATGATGATTATTTCTAAAATTTGTTTGTTGTTGGTTTTTTTTTTTTTTTTAGACAAACTTGGAAAACGCCAGTAATGCTGTCCAGATCAAGAATCCCATTAAAGTGAACAAATTACAGAAGAGACAGACTGTGGCAAAGTTTTCACATCTTATACTCAAGTCTTCATTCGAGAAAGAAAAAACAGAATAGACTAAAACACAGGCGCAAATATAGAATACCAAATGTTATTCCAAGAATTTTTGTTTCTTTATTCTTTATCATTAAGTATATCAAAGTGTATTTTTGTCGTTTAGAATAAAATATCAAAAATATTTCAAGTAATATTCCTTCTTAATTAGCTTTATTTAAATTTGAATACCGGTATATCTGCAATTCTGCAGGCATGTTCACGAAATTTTCCTAAGATTTGACCTTAATGTGTTCCTAAGATATGACTTAGGAAAAAAGTTAGGAACATCCTAAGATCAACTTAGGACACGTCTTAAGATGTAGCTCGACAGTAACTTAGGAACATCTTAAGTTTGGATATCCTTACCTTCTACAACCATTTTATTTTTCACATTTATTCATACAGATCGAATTTTAGAGACTTGTGTAGGGATAAATCATTAAACATTTCTCCAGAGAGAAAATTGTACCTGTCGGTAGTTAACACATTAGTCCTAAAAACAGTAATTTTATTGTAAACATTTTTGAATAATTACATTTACCTAAATATATATCAGTCTCCAATAACAATTCAGTTTAAAAAACCTAAAAGAAAAAGAGAAAACACCCCCCCCCCCCCAAAGAAATCCAAATGACTGCTATTTTTTTTTAAAAGAAAATATGTATCATGACAGAATTGGCTTACAAGCAAATAATTATTTCAGCAACAAGTGTGCATTCTTCGAGTGTAAAACATTTAATAATCTTGTCATTCAAGTACATGTAATACACATGTACATTCACACGTTTTTCATAGAATCTAACGTTATAAGTAGAAACGCACACGTACAAACAAAACTAATTTCCCTTTAATCTGCAATATATAGAATACACGAACATATTAAATAAGAAATAAGTTATAATATATCTCGAAAATACATAAATACAGTTTATTCAACATAAACATTTTTTTAAATATTTTTTTCAGAATGAAGTGATAAAAATTAAGAATGATCACGCATGGCTACCAATGTAGATTTACTGTTTAGCCAAGATATTTGAATAATTTCCAAAAGTAATGAAAACAGTGAATGTAACTTTCTTAGTGTACAATGTAGATATTAAAAATAAGTGAATAATTTTCATTCGTCAAATAGAGAAAGTATTTGCGAAAAAAAATAGCTTATTTAGTCAGCTCCCAGGCAGGCATGTAACAATGGGGAAGGGGTGAGAGTTCGAGGTCCTTCTCCACATAATTATGTTAAAATAAACGTACATGATAGAATAAATGACTACCCCCCCCCCACCCCTCCTCCCGGATTGGCAATTTGAGGTTTGTCGGAAATGCTGGAACTGTAGAAAAGATTGCCTTATTCTACCAATATCACAAAAACGTGATTTTACAGCCTTAAGTTGGTCTTAGGACAAGGTAAGTGATGTCCTAAAGTTAGGACAAAGTTATTAATTTACGAGAGCTTCGAGAAACAGACTTTTATAAAAGACTAAGACGTATCCTAAGATGTACTTAGGACACACCATAGTCCTAAGATAGCTTCGTGAAAATGCCTGCTGATGTTGAGTTTTCATTTAATAAATTTATTTTAAATCAGTCTTGAGAATGTTAACTATTAATTAAAGAATTAGATCTGGTAGTTCCTTTTTATTTTCAAATGAAAGCACCACTATATATTTGGCTCGACTCGCCCTTTTAATTTAGTTTAATTTATTATAGTTAAAATGACAAACTTTAAGAACCATAACAATTTTTTTGCAGTTTTATTTCCAAAAAACAATTTTGATGTTATTTTTAAATACAAATTAGTAAATAATATTTATAAGACTTTAAAGAAAATAAAATTTTTGATTGCATTTTTGTTTCGTTTAATTTTTAAATTATTAATTCCACGTTCTTCCGAGATTATATAGCGGTGGTGATGATGGATAAAAAAACATTTTAAATTTAATTCATAAAGAAAAATTGGAAAAGATCAAAAGAAGAAAATATATTTCTTTTCTTACTTGTTTATTTTGATTTCCACATATTTTTAATAAGTCATATCCATGTATTAGATAAAACGATGATGATGATGAGGAGGATGGCAAAATATCATGGTATCGTATACGGTATATAAAATGTCAACAACTGAGCTCGCTTAGCATATTGGTTGTTACCCAGGTGCACACAGGATGGTATCAAAAAATTCTTTCCCGATAATTACCTGATTAAAGTGTAGTAAAATGCAGTAAATTCCAGTCTGATAGCTTAAGGTGCTAAATCGTGAGTTAGACTTCACAACATTGACGTCACGAGCTGATGGGCGCCATTTTATCGACACCAAAGTACATAGTTAAATCACTATTTCAATTTAAAAACTTGGACGTATCACTCCACATTCTTTTATAAATGATTATTTGATATGGATAGGTAAATAGTTAACTTCATATTTCCTTCAAGTGTTGCCTTCTTGTCATCAATCGCCTCCCTCAAAACACATATGATAAATACATCACCATGTGAGAGGCAACCGGGGGTTCTTGATTTGAAATAACATACATGTACTACGATGTAATCGATGTTTATAATCATGTTTTATTTTAAATATCAATGATTTTTTTTTGTGTACAGAATAGAAGAACTTGCTTTAATATGAATATGTACAATTTTATGTAGTTTGTAAGCAGTTAAATTTTCCACTTAAAGTAATTTCATAAGCTTTTTTCTGGTGTATCACCAATGCGCATATCGGACATTTGTGTGATACAATTATCTAATTTTCAGTTTTCAAGCGGTTACCTTTCATTGTTAGTCTATATATTTTATGAAATCTTAAAAATGTTGTGCTTAAAACTAAAAGATATCTTTTTGTTGTTATTGAAGTTGTTGCTGTATTTATTTGAGCAGTTGTTTTTTATGGTGTTGTATTTATTGCAATTGTTGTTTTAATTATATTACAGTAATTACATTTGAAATGTTGTTGTTGTTGATGCTGTTGTTGTTTGTTTGTTGTTGCTGTTCCTGCGTAGTTGATGACTAGTCGTTTTAAAAAAAAAACCACAACTGTTTAGTCTTAACGTTGCTACAGATTCAGATCCCTGAGTAGAGCCCCAGCATTCAGACCCTTCCACCCTATCTTGTTTAACCTCTAGACAATGCATCTTACATGGATACTAAGCTTTTGTTAATAGGCGTTGTACGTCCATTATAAAAGACAAGCCGCGGACTTGGAACTCACGCAATTGACAGTAGGACTTCTAGCGAGCCACCTTCTCACAACAGGTAATTGTGATTTGTGTGGGTCTCTTTTAACCTATATAGATTACCTGAAATGTAACATTAAGTACAAGTGTGAAGGTAACGCTGTTATGTGAGTACTGGTGTAGATATGTTTCTATATTAGCGATAGTTATTCATTTATAAATCGAGGGAAAGTATCCGCCCTGACAATTACTAGTAATTAACTTCAACAAATCAATCAATCATTGTATTGCTGATATTTTTTTTTCAATTCTTGCACTGGTTGTTTAACATTGCTTTGCTATAGAATGCATGCAATATGCGGAATTACCAAATAAAGTAATTATTAGTATTTTAGTGTGCTTTAGCAATATTTTCAACGTACGTACATCTTAAGATGAACTTACTGCAAAGATCAACTTTTATGCATTTACATACTAGTAGCTGAATATCTGAGAGAGAGAGAAAAGAAACATCAACTTTTTTTTTATTATTTCAGAAATCAGTAAAGATGACGTCTGTGCCTTATCAAGTTTTGGTGATTTTGATACTCAGTCTGTTAGTCATTGCCGAAAGTTTACCATTAAACCCCAAAACAGAGAAAACCGAAAGGAAACAGAGTCCTCTAGATTCATCATCAACCAAAATAAGATCCAAAACCCTTGTACCAATGACGTCACAGAGTAAAACCCGTTCGGATCCCTCGGACTCTGTGACAATTTTTTGTCCAACTCAGAAATGCATCGAACAGATAAAGTTGTTCATCGCCAGTCACCCGGATGAAGGATTGGTGCTCCTAGGGGGCCGATGGTAGCGTAGACGATCAAGATTGTGTTCGAACTTGAAATAAAGAAATATCCTTGGGAATCTCAACGTGTTCACGACACTGTGTTCATTTTATTACTATGCAGTTTCATCTTGTTTTCATCAGTGATTTATTTGATGGCATGTTACATTTTTTCTCAAAAAAATAAAAAAGGTATTTATTGCTCTTTAATGATTTGATACAACTTTTTGCACAAAAATGGAATAAATGTAAAACGGAATTAGAATATACGAGTCAGTTAAACTTCTTTACACACATAAAAATAATAACAATCTTTGGCGTATAAATTCCAATCAAGTTTATTATATGCTTCATTTAGAAATTTGGAACTGCTTCGTATCCGCCAGGAATAGTCCTGTTAAGAAAAGCCATAAGTTCTCGACATTGTTCTGGGCTACATAGAACTGTAACTGTGGACCTCTTCGCCGGGTCCAACATGGTGTCTTTGGAGTCTGAAACTCTGTAGCGCGGTTGTTGGTATAAATTGCGTTTTAAGAATCTTTCGGTGAGGGTAGGTGTTCGTTGTGGGTAGTAATTCCTTTGGTACCCCTGTGGCTGTGGCTCATAGGCATGGAGTAGAGATGTCATTGTTCCCAGGAGAAACAGGGCAATTGGTAATGTGGACGCCATTTTGCTGCTAAAAATTATTTTTAAAAATTCGCTACTACAAAAGTTTTTAATGATTTACAACACAATGAAACAAATTTCGAAGTTAATTTTTTTCAACTCCATTTTTAAACTTAAAAGATGACAAATATTTTCAGATAGATACTAGTAATGCTTTAACAATCTTAATTAGGTCTAATTAATCTATTAAGTCTATTTCTTGTATTTTTCACATAGCTTATGAAATCGTATTGTCTTTAAATTTTGAATTTCAAGTACATACGTAAGCGTTCGTACGCAAATGGGGAATTTTTATTCGATTAAATAGATCATTTTAGTTGTTGCTCAAAAAATAATTATTCCTTGTTTTATTATCTAGAATTAGGTTAATCTATTTGAAAATGAACAATTTGAACTATCTTTATTATTTCTGGGTTTTTTCCGACTTTAAAGTTTATTCCAAACCTATACTTGAATTGGGTTTTTTTTTTTACATCGTTCAATAAGTTATATTTTCAAAGATATTAATTAAATTCAAATTAAGATTGAACGTTCACAAATTATTTAAGATATTTAATTTGGGTTTTATTTTTTCAGCTACAAAATCTAAAGCCTAATTCAAATGTTTAACTATAAAAAAGATAATTATTTCAATATGTTAATTTGGAATAAGAATGTGTGTTCTTTATTAAGTATTGTTTATTCAAAAACCTGGTTAAATGTTGAAATATATTTTACCCTATTGTCTACATGTATACATTTTTTTTTTTATTTTCTAGTACTGAACCCGGGTTTTATATTTTCAAAAAGTAACATCTCAAAAAATTTAAATTTCTGTACATATATTTAATATTTATCCAAAAAAGGCTTTTAGAATTGCAACAAATAGATGAAAATTACTTTTGCAGATCAATATGATTTAATAAAAAAAAAAGTGTTTGAAAATGCAACGTTTTTTTTCATTTAAATTTTGCATAAAATCAAAAGAGGACTTAAAACTTTTATTTTTTATATACCAAAGAAATTTCTTTCTCGACAAATTCAATTAAAGGGTGTCATGCATAAACAATTGTGTTCCATTTTCTGTTACATTCAGTTATTTTCATATTCTTTTTTTCCATATTCATAATAAATAAATAACCAATCTTGGTGTTAAAATATTCATACTTTCCTTCTATAACTATATTTAGAAATCTTTCGTTTTGGAAAAGAATTTGAAAACAATATCAAGTTTTAGAAATGGACACATTTCTACTTATAATTTCAAAATTTGTTTATTCATTTATTTATTTATTTATTTATTCATTTTTTATATTTCAAAATGTGCAAGCCTGTTAAAGTAATGTACAATCGTTCACTAAAAATACGTCCGACTGAATTTGAGTTTGGATGGTGTTTCAAACTTAGTTTCATTTACCTTACACACTCAAAATCCTTTTCTTCGTGTTTTTTTTTTTTACTAATTATTTACATGTTCTTATTTCGTTTGCCTACTTATTTAGTTTCATTTAATTTACGTACTTTCTTTCTCATAAGAATTTGAATCTTAAATTGAATACTTCGTGTAAAAAAAAATCATCAATTTTGATTTTGTTATAATAAAACAAATTTTGAAAAATTACAAATGTAGAGTATAAGTGATATTACCTGAAGCTCTGAGATTCTTGATCCGTGAGATTAGGCCCTTATTCAGACCCCCTTGTCTTTTATATAAACCCCTCTGTCTGCATGGTCATTTACAGAGAGGGTTGTCCAGAAAGCCCGATTGTTGTAAATGATGTTGTTTCTCTTTCATTCTAATTGCGTTGGCGGAAAATTCTCTCCAAATTAACCCTTATCATTGTGTTTTAAGGGAACAGTTTCCAAATATAAACTTGGCGTGAGCAACCTAGGGTTAGTATTTGATGTTTTTGTTGAATTTGGAAGGTTGTTTAGCTTAGATGATGTTCTATTGGCACTCAGATTTTTCTATTTGTGGTCTTCCAAAAGCTCCTTGTTGGGTTTATGCCCTTTGGTTGTAAGCTACGCCTTGTTCAAACGCTCACGAGACGGTGTTGTGGGGTTTGGGTGTCGTGTGTTGGTGAAGTTATTGTGACTTAGGAAATGTCATGATTCCCGATAACTTGGAATTTCACAGAGATTATGAGGTTTGCTTTAAAATCGATGATGACTCTTGTTCAAATATTTTGTTGATGTAGGAAGTTTTTACCAGTTAAAATTCTGATCAAGGTAGACTTGGGCATTGTTAAATAAGCTTTAACTTTTATATAAAAACACACACTTTCATCATTTTTTTTTTCACTTGATCGTTTGTCCTGAGTGTAGAAAATTAACTGCATGTTGGAATCTCAATCGCTGCTGTACAAAATGCTTGAAGATTCTCAGAATCTTTGGGTCGGTTTTCTAAAATCAGTATGAATTGGTGTAATCTTCTGAGAGTGTGTGCAGAGAAATTGTAATTTTGAAAAGGATTACCTGCATGGTTTATTATGATATTTGCAAAAACTTTTATTTTTTAAATTGGGTTCTGCACGTGCTACATTGCGATTTTGATTGTTAATATCACATCAAAATAGAGTCAATTTTCGAAATCAACGGTCATCATTTGATAATATTGACTCCCAATAAGATTTCTGGATTTATATTTTTATATACATTGATTCATAATTACTTCGATCACAAAGTTACATATTTAAAAATGCCTTTTTAATTATAATGAAAAGTGTCATAATTAAGAGTGACAATGAAAAAGTGTTGAAAAGTTTCTTAAAATTTTTATTTTTAGAAAGGCATAAGATATTATGCATATCCAGTAACACAGTCTCAAAAATCACCTTATTATATTTCTCGTTATTACATTTGTGCGTTTATCTCGACGCAAAATGTAATAACGAAAATTGTAATAATGATTGTAATAATTAATTAATTTTGCGTTGTTATTACATTTCGAGTTGCTACAATGCATGATTTCAAAAAGGTTCTGCAGTTCATAGAAACGATATTCTGCATCGCCATCGCAATCGAACTCTGTATACGTATTTGTTGGGGAGTTGCCGCATGATTCGTGCAAGCCTGTCGGTAAAAAAATTCTAAATGTTGCAACGTCTTATTAGGATGATACTTGAGTAGTCCTATCTGGATATTAGTATATATTTGGAAAAAATAGTTTAACTTACCCGCGATCAGTTGTTTCCATTTTGTCCGTAAAGAACAGGGGCATACAAGGCGTTGTATATCACTCGGAGCAACGAAGACGATAGAATTTCAATTTAAGTTAGAATATTAATTTTTGGCTTGTATGCATTGTTTTTAGTGTAAATTTCACGATGGAAGTCAATATTGTGCTTTCATTCTATAAACACGACAGGTATAGGTTTCCAAATTAAGCTGCACAGCGTTTTATGCCAAAATCTTGATCATTAACTGTTCTAAATTGCAAAATTTAGGTATGAATGGGTCTTGACTCCATCCTAAAGTACTTTTACTTAAAGAATAAGTTTTTATTTATTTTTATTTTTTATTTATTAAAATGGAGTCTAGAACCATAATGGGTCAAATGCGTGTTTTTCACCAAAAACGTTTTACTTTATTAATTATTGTCAAACAGTAAGATTTATTCACCGGTACTCTAATGTGTCAACGTAGCTCACTGTGATTAGTCCGAAATATCTTACGTTTTCCTGGCTTTTTTAACGATTTTGATATTTTACTTGCCAGGAAAACGTCAGAACCGGCGCCATTACGAAAACTGGAAATTCACCGCCTCCATCTGGAAGCGGCATTCTAGACTCGATGTTAAATAAATAAATATTTAAAGTCAATAATACAGCTTAAAATATAATTTTACTGCACATTTTGATAATTACACTGATAAACAGTAGTGTTGTTGACCTATTTTCTCGCGAGATTTCAAAAATGCACGAAATAAAAACAAATCTCAACAGTTGGATAGAATGTGTTCAATAGTCTGTTTATGGGATGTAAGGACCCATAAAAGCGATATTAGTGAGCAGTAAAATCATCGTCTTATTAATTGGTTGTGAGTGAAACATTTAATTCAACTCGTAAATATTTAAATCGAGCCGAGAATGCCGCCTCCAGTTGGAGGCGGCGAATTTCCAGTTTTCGTAATGGCGCCGGTTCTGACGTTTTCCTGGCATGTAAAATATCAAAATCGTTAAAAAAGCCAGGAAAGCGTCAGATATTTCGGACTAACTGTGATAGGCGGAGGCTCATAGTCCATCTTTCTAGAATGAGAGGGTGTTCGAATCGTATATACGGCGTTTTATTTTTAATTCATTTGCTTTTAAGTAAAACATTTTTTGTTTTTTTATTGGATCATTATGAAAAAAATATCTATACAATTTATATAATGACAACAATTACGTAATGTTCATGTTCTGTACATACAATGTCGGATAAAAATAGCGCTAGCACAGATATGAAATCATGCTGTAATGTTTAGAAAGTAAACAAATAAAACAAAGGAGATAAGTGCCAAGAACATGTTTTAATGTATATTATTTATTTGTCAGAGAATGCAGTTCTATATTATACATGTACATGTACTGATGCACACTTTCAAATGTAAAGATTTTTTATATGTTCATATGCCATTTCAAAATCCTGGGTACGGGGGGATTTGTCAGGCCTTGTACGCTCTTGTCCTTTGCCATTTTGGACATTAAACTTTGGCAGGTGGGCCCTTTCTGTGAAACTGATGAAATGCAGTTTAGGACAATAAGGTAATAGCTAAATGGAATAGCCTGCTTCCCTGGCCTGTCCATTTAATGCTCCGCAAAAATTGCGGAGCAAAGTGGGTGGGCCAGGGAAGCAGGCTATTGTAATTGTTCGATTCTCATACTCATTCAACCATAACTTGTTATGCATCGGGTGCTGTACGTGACATGGGGGTATATTTGAGTCTTGAATGCATCAAACTTTCAGAGATGGTGCAGCTCATTCTTCAGATGCTTAATGTCACCTATATGTCCTGGACGAATGAATAGGTCTAAGCTTTACGAACAGTTCTCATACCCCAAGCATCTTTTAAAGAGTTTTCATGGGCCAAATCAATATACGGATACATAAAACCAACCTTACTTCAGGTGTTCTTTATTCATGAGAGGATCCAGAAAATGTTCCTGGGGGTGGGGGTTGGTGTATCTATAAACTTTATTTGAACCAGCTTGTAAAAATAAGGTGTTTGGGGTAGCTGCAGTTCTGTAGCTCTATCGGAAAATTCTACAGATCTGCAGCTATGGAGATGCATAATGCCGGCCATACTTTTGATTCCAAAAACCAACCATGTTTCAGAAGTTAAAAGTACAAATTAGTGACCTTGTTCATTTGTTGTTGTTTTTTTTTTTTAGATAGTCCCATTACAACCAGCGCCTGATATGAGAAGGAATTTTGATTATTTCCAAGAGAGATAGAAACAGTTTTCTTTTTCCAATAACTTTTGAAATTAAACACATATTCTAAGTGTGATTATGAATATGTAGATACGTGCATTTCTTTTCAAGTGTCCTTATCCTGATTAATGACCTACATAAACTTATCTCCATTTGACAGTCCCCACCCACATACGTGACTTACTGTCCATCACAGATTTAAGCTTTTATCTGCAGAACTATATCATGTATACTGTGTTTCTACAAAATTAAGTACGCGCGCTTTAAGACAGTTGATGTGGTCCATGTTTATCCACCTATATAAAACTGAAGGACCAACATCTGTACATTCACCGACATATCTGACACAAACACACTTCAATAGTAACAACATAACAAATACAAATATTTAAACAGTTTTTATTTTAATCATTTTTTATGCATTTTTCATATTTTTGTATTAGCATTTCATAATTTTATCATAATGAAAATGATGTATATATGGAAAATGATAGAGTAAAACAGATTATGCTGAAGAAGTACTGCACATCATATAAAACAGCAATGAAGGTCCTTTTGGTTTCATTTTATGACATATTAATATATTTTTTTAATTAATGGAAAAAAAAATATCTGAGCAACCATATTACCAAGCAAAACACCTTATTGCACATTTTTTTTCTACGGTTTTCATTCGTTTTCTAAGAAATTGGTTTTTTTTTTTCTAATTAGCACTGCAAGCATCTTAGAAAACACATTAAAAAGAGCACAATCCCCCAAAACTTTCTGCGTTTTTTTTTTCTCCTTCTAATAAAAATGTAGCACACAAAATCTACACAGATAAAAGCCTCTATCCTACAAGGAATTTAAAAAAATATACCTCATTCAAATATTTATCTCCAATTTGGCTTTGTCTTAAATCATGAATATTTGCACCTCCATGAATTTATCGTGCAGCCAAGAAAATAACCCACGTATGGCGTTATAATTTAAGTCTGTAACACTCGGTCTAAAATTCAGACTCATAAAGTTAGAACATCAAGATGAACATACTATGTTTGTCTAAAAATAATTTTTTTGCAGGTTAAAAAAAAAGAGAATTAAAATGTACACCTTTTACAATATTGACACACATCAACAAACAGTAATTATATGACATAGTGAACATAACCGACTAGGGACCTCCTATCAGAGGTTAAGAACATGTTATTGCAGTCTAAAATTGCATTGATCATTATGACATTGCCGTGTTAAAGTTAAGATGCAGTACGTGGCAGTCACCTCAGTCAGGTACTTAATTACTTGTTTAAGTCAACTTGTACTAAGAGCCAAACTGTGACCGAGGATTCAAAAGTTACTATAGCTTATTCACGATCTACTTCAGCATGAAAACAGATTATAAAAAAAAGAAAAAAAAAATTTTTTCCTTTGGAATGTTGAAAAACAACCATAGATTGAAGACTAGATTTAACCCCCAAAAAACAAAAAAGGTAAAGTGTTCCATGGAAAATGAGCGAGGAATGTGAAAACTGACAGAGACTATGGCAACCTGTTGTTGAGTTTTCCCCTGTTTCAGGCACAACTTGGGGGAATAATGCTTCTGTTCACTGCCTTGACAACTTGACTTGATTTTGCACCTCATCACATGGAATGTCCAGTCAACACGTCCACTGCCTGCTACAGCTTGCTGTGATGTTACACACACCCAGCAGCATGGAGTATTACTATTCTCAACACCACACGGTAAAGGACTTTGGCACAGAAAGTTTTTTTTTGTTTGTAGAATGTTCACACTCAGTTAAGCTGGTCTTACTCCTAACTGTCCTTCGGCTACAAGGGAACCTCTAACTATGGGTATGCCCCAATGAACTGAACCACTCACTAAGCACTGGAACATTGCCAAAAACGGCTGGCACACAATCTCCTTTGGCAAATTCACTGAGCATCTGTCAAGATTCCTTGAGATCCAGAATATCACAGGTGAATAGTTTGTGTGATTGGGACGACGATCAGTCAAATGACATCAGATTTGCTGGCGTCTGAAAAAAGTCGACAAAAACAGAGTTAATTTGAAACTCAAGAATATTATCATTGCTAAAACACTATTGGATACTTTTACATTCTTGACTTTTAAATTTAAAGTGACAACCTTAGTATTAAGAAGAGTAAGCATACCTGCTGTTGATATCTCTTTGCCGCTTCATTCAGATGCTGACACCACACCAAAGCTTCTGTTTGGGACCCTGCTCTGAACTTGTAAACGTTACCTAAAAAAGAGATAAACAATCAGAACAAAGTAAATTCCTCCTTTCTCTTTTAACTTTGTGTCTTATATTTTTCAAATCTTAATAGAGATAAACTCAATTAATTAATATTAGTGTCTTTGTTAACATAATAGTAATTGCCTTATTTTGTTTGCATTACTAAACATTCAATTTTTAGATTTGTTAAATTTATAACAAAAGGTCTCTTCATATTTAAATACATGTTATAGATGATGTACATATATCCTTGATTTAATAAACTTTAAATCTATGGATCATCCTACCTTTCATTGGGTCGGACAACTGGAATGCATCTGGATGTAAGGGACTGTCTCCCATGATTACCATCCAACCAACCACTGATGTCATCTTACTCGGCTCTGTCTTGAACTGTAAGAAAAACCACAGAAGTTGTTATCCATATTCAAATTACCTTGTTTATGAAACTACACTTATCAAACAAATTTCATATTTTTTCTGCATATAAAAATGGTGTTAAAACATGCATACAGAATTAAATTGGATATGTCAGAGTTGATGATGTTCAAGAAGAGTTGTAAGAAAAGAAAACTTACCGATGCTCTGTCGTTGCCTCGTAAGGATTTATACGGGTAATACAGTAATGACGTTCCCCATAATGCCACCCAATACTTTGTCCAAGCACTAACCTGCAAAACAAGAGGTGAAATGTATTAGAAATGTATGAAGAAAACAACTGAATATTGGAGCAACTATTATAAAGTACTAAAAATATGATGTCAAAGTATTTATTGCCACCACGTTCTAACAATATAACATGAAATTCAATAAACCAAAATTCTTCTGTCTTAATTGTTATCTCCATATACAGTAAGTACATGCACTGGCGCTATTGATTTTGTACATCTCCTTGCAATATGATAACAAAATGATAGGGTATACATACTAAAGGTTTTTTCCCATCCTTGAGTATTGTTTTCCTTTGTAAGCACCCTTCACATGTTATACTTTGTTGGAAATTGCTCAAATCTTCAGGTGTGAAATCTCTGCTGTACATTCTGTAAAAAGCAAAAAAAAAAAAATATGAATGAGTCTTATAAACTTTAATATATTCTATAAATATCACGATTTAAGAAAGAGTTATCTCTCTTTTTGCTTACATTTTAGTTTGGGACTCAAAATCCAAGATAGGAAATACTAAATCAGTGTTAGCCTCGTTGTTATCTGTAAAACAAAAAAAACAAGAATTCTTATCAATTCTCATCAATTATCATGAAATTTTATTGCATTTTCATTGCATCAATTTTCATAGAAAAAACCTCAGAAATATTGGTAACCATTTAACATCTGAGACATGATAATTCATATTTGTGTACATTGAATTAGAATTAATTTTTGTTTTCTGGGTCGTATTGAGATTCTGACCTGGAAGAATTTTCCCACAGATGGAGCCATCACTGGAAGCACATGGGGACTCTTCGAGTACACTGTCATCTAACAAATGGCGGACCCCTTGAATGTAGGGAGCGGTCGTTTTTGATGGAAGACTAAAGGTTTTCTCTGCACTTGACTTCTGTCCATTACTCATAAAACTAAAAAAAAACCATAAGAATATTTTTTAAAAAAACCCAACAGAAATAGATATCTTAAAAGCAGTAATCTACTTCTTGAAATTGTTATCATGTTGTTGTCTATCTATCAAAGATAGACAGACTTTTAATGCTAAAATTTAACAGCATTTTTCAATCTATTGTTGCAGAATAAAAATTGTGAGTTCTCTAATTCTTTAAATAAATTTATTTATGTATGATCTTACTTGGCATTTAAACTTTTGGTTTTCCTGTGACATGGCTGGAATTTGGATGAGGTGGATGTGAAGCTGGGAGTGTGAGCGATGTTGCGGGGCTCACTGGAGGGGGAAGGTGGAGCCACCGTGATCTGCACGTCTTCTTTGGATGTGGAGAGATGAGGACCTTGAAGTGGAGGCTCCACTCTTAATGATAATCTGTGAAAAAAAACAGTCAACTGAATTAGGAATATATCTGTTTTATTATTCACACTGAAGCCAGGGTTACACCCTTAATGACAACCAGTGGAATAAGTGTCAACTAAATTAGCAATCTACATGCATTATCATTCACCTATCACCATATGCCCATTTTATGTTTGAAAAAAATGTTTGAAAAATTGTAGATTGTATAAATATATATTTTTCAAATGAACAATATATATATATGATTTAAAATATATTTATATCAAAGAATAAGGCCAGTGGGACTTACTTGTAGTTGTCATCCTCTACGAACTTCTGTAACTCCTCAATGTACCTCACAGACTTAAGGTAGTTCTGGACATGGTCAAGCATTGGGAGTTGATCTGCAGGAAATCAGAAAACAATATCCATGACTGCTTGTATATAGAATTCATACTTGAAAAAATTTAGAGTTCTATGGAATGGCAGTGTTTTCATAAGTGTTTCTTATTCAATGCTGGTAGTTAGCCTGGGATGATAAAGAAAATTGACCATTGCAGGGGGATTAAATAAGGAAAGGAATTTAAAATGATAGTGTGACATCATATTGACTCTCAACAACATATTACATGTGATGCAAGGCATTTTTGTGTGAGAGATGTATCTTCACAGACAAACATTCCATACTGTCACCATGTTAAACAGGTGCCAAGCACTAGTATCAGAAATATGTAAACATGGGTTGATGCCTTCATTTTAAATCATTCTGGATTTTAAAGGTAACTTGCTCACCATAACTGGACTGCTGGTATTCTGAGATGGTTCGTAAAATGTTGTTCATCTGCAGTTTGCGAGTGTGGGATTCCATGCCGCCTGAGTGAGGATGTGCTACGTCTATGTAGATCAGATCTGACAGATATAGACCTGTAATACAAGGGAAAATATTCTTATAAAACTGCATCAAACAGCCTCAGCATTGTCAGAATAGTTACAAACTCCAAAAAACATTTTTTCAGTATTTTCTTGTACCAGGTTTATATACACTTTTCAGTTGTCAACTCCAATTTCTTTCAAGTCTTTTCAATGGTTATGTTTCTTATAGATTCAAATGTCAAGATTTAATAAATATCTTTTACATGTATATCCTAAATGAAACACAAAGTAAATTAATCTATAATTCAAGTTTCAGTAGCATGTACTCCAACAAACAAAGGCTTAGATGTATAAACATGCCATATGAGAGGGCCAACACAAAGTCTAAAGGAGATTTCTCCATTTGGCGAGAACTCTTCACATCAAAAGCTCTAGGGTTTTTTACAACCTTATTTACAAGCATAAATTCAAGGGTGCAGTTGAAAAAAATCAAAATACACTTAATTTTTCATGCTAATGACTTTGGCAGATGTTTACGATATTTCAGTATGCCTTAAGCTCCCATCAAGAGAAAGCCCACTGTTAGCATGTCAGCTTTCCATAGGGGATTTTTCTTTCTTTAAGATTTCGTTCCAACCACCCACCAACTAAATATTTATGCTTATTATTTGCTATCAAAAGAATCCAGTTTTACTTCATACACTCAGATTTCATGCAGTAAAATAATGCATTCAAGCAATAAAGAGCACTCAAAAGTGATTTATCTTTTCTCTCTCACACGTATTTCAAAGAAACTTGATAAATGTATTCATGCAGCTGTTTGTTATTCATATATATAGACAGAAATATCATCGATCATTTTATTGGGAGGAATATGATTTATCCCTTCAACAGTTTATTTTCTTTATTCAATATTTCAAAGTTACCGTACAAATAATGGTTGGAGTTCTGTTATTTTTTCCAAGGTCTCCCTTGGTGCAATTGGGCATAATTTGAAACACATTTGTTTATGGTAAAACCTATGGTATTTTTGTAGTCCATTGCCCCATAGTGTGCAGTATAGTACAAAAGTATAGTAATACATGGTAAGCTACCTAAATATGGTATACAGGGCAGCTTGATGATGTCCATGTGGTCCCGTAACCTCTGTCTGTTGTCATTCTCAGAAAACAGGTCAGCCATTTTCTCATAGGTTGATTTGTCTTTTCGTGACAACATCTGAAATACAAAATGAATGGTGAAATCAAAACTTCAACCTCACCACCGAATCACACCCCCCCCCCCCCCCCCCCCCCCTTAAAAAAAACCATGAATGACACAAATATATTAAAACATATCCACACCAGTCCTTTATCTATTAAGCTTACCATCCATGTTTTGGACAAGCGAAAGATAGCTGCACTTTGGAGAGCTGAAATAACTGCCATGACTGCATGGAGGTTGTTCAGATCTAAGAGTTTCTGGAAAAAAAAATTTCAAATCAATTCTCTGTTCAATTGGTAAAACTGACTCAAAATCATAATTAAGTCCTATACAAAGGATAACATATCAATAATGTAAAAAAAAAAAAAGGGGGGGGGGGGGATTACCTTAGCAATCTTTATAAAGTGTGCAAGTACATCTGCTCTAGTTTTTAAGGTTTGACAATTCAAAATCTCTTGCTGTACCCAGAAATTTACCTGAAATAGACAAATACAAAATTAACACCAATTTAGAGTATTGAAAGGTTATACTCTTTTAAAATAAAAATGAAAATTGGAAATGTAAAATAAACACTTAACATTTAAAATCTGGTACTTGGGACCAGTAGTTTTGTCTGTGTGTCACAGTACTGATGTTATTGAAGCTTAATACTTTAAAATATTTAAAATACAGTACTACGGGGTAGGTAAGTTTTTTTTTTTTTCGTGTGTCACAGTACTTACGTGGTTGAAGCGCCTTGTGAATGCTACAACATTTGGAGCTTTGATGAGTTTTTCTTTTGTTGTCCATGCACATGAAGTCAGTTCCTGTGAAAGAGGAGTGCCAAAGCCATCAAATTAATTGTTTTTCATATAGTGTAGAGTGTAGTTTGGCTGAATTGTTCTACATAAAAATTTGTGCTTATATTGCAAAATGGCATATGAACACACACACCCCCCACCTCTTTTTTTTTCCAAAATCTTCTTTACATTAATAATCACGTCTTACCTCTGGCTGAATGGATTTAAAAACAGGCAGATCCATTAAGGTTATCTGGCTCTGTCAAAATAAAGCACAAGATATTATGAGTGAAAACATTGGAAATATAATAATTATTTCAAAACTGTTTCTACGACTTGTATTTTCATAATTTTAAAAATGTTACATATTCCAACACATAGAATTTAGAACAAGTCATTTTTTTTTATACAACAGGTAAAAGCTCAGTCTGATGTCTGAATAATTTAACCATGAACTCTCCAACATCAAAAGAAAAATCTGACATGACTGCAGGCACATCAAGACTCATTTTCATTTGAAGTAGAGTTTGTTTGCTCAAATACTAAATACTTAAAAGTATATTCTTACTGCGAAATCGTCCGGGGACACTCTCAAAATCTCGAAAACAACAGCATCGTAGCTCTTCATTCGAGGGAGACTTGACCGCCTTTCTAGGGACTCGTCACTACTATGGCTTATACCCTGAAACGAAACACATAAAGATGCAATGAAATGATCCAGCTATTGCAGCTTGTACCTTAAAACAATTATCGATAAAACAGGGAAAGATGCAAAGAAATGATCCAGCTTTTATGGCTTATACCTTAAAACAATTAAAACACGGAAAAGATGCAATGAAATGATCCAGCTATTAAGGCATTTAAAACACAGAAAGATGCAATGAAATGATTCAGTTACTATATCAGAAAGATGTTGCTTATATCCTGAAATAATTAAAACACACAGAATTGCAATGAAATTAGTTAATCCCTATGGCTATATAAATATACCCTGAAAGATGCAATGACATAATTTAGTGTCAAGCTACCAACATGTTCTATGACGGGACCTTAGTGGTTCATTTTGTGAAATCATAATTTACTCTGGCAATAGCTAGGATAAGAGTGACCAGATCAAAAGAACGCTGGGTAATGGATTGTCATCTGTAATCAACATCACCTGTACTTTGAAGATTTGGCAGCACATGTTTTACGAAATGGAAGAATGATGTGTCATTCTCTGAATTTCTTTTATCAAAATAAAAGTGAAGTGAAGTCTAAAATTGTCATCCAAAACTACACACAGCCTTAAATTTCATTTTGAAGCCAATTTGAAAGCTACAAAGCATGCTAGGAGATTTTGAAATTCAAATCTGAATGCTCTAGAACTGTAAATTAGAACTGTAGTGCAAAAACTCATTGAAAGACCATTTAACTGGGTTTATCAACAATGTTTGAAGTGTAAATGGAAATACTCAGTAAATGGAAAGCATGCACTTCCCTCAACATAAAACTTATTTTTTCCCATTTAAAATCACACAATTAAAATGGTATTAAACAAAATTGCTCTCTTAAGGCTTGCAAATACAATGAAATCAACTTTCCAATTACAAGGTGAACTAAAATATTGATCATGCAATAGGTATTAAATCTTACATTGGCAGGCCATTTGATTGTGTAACCAATGGGTATGATCATAAGTATAGGTATATAAAAACGTTGTTTTACTTTGAATAGAAAGAACCAATTGTAAAATCCATCACCATTACAGAGATTTAATTCATAGCTAGTATAACAAAGGTGATCTATGAGTCATGTATTGTGAAAAAGTTTCAAATTTATGTGACGCTCTCATATTACCGAGGAAATATTACCGTATAATATACCTTTCTTTTCTCTTGGGTCGACTTTCCCATCCCGCAAAATAAACACAACAACATCTTTTAGATTGAAAAGTCAGAACTTATGAAAACAGAACACAGCTTGCATCATACAGACAGGATATTGATTCATTGTCTCTCACTTAAATGTCCATTTTGGAGTGAATAACTTGGGTAATAAAGTAGACTATAACAGATTTAACAACTGTTGAAAGTGTACCGTCCTGTCAAACTAGGACTTTTACAAACTGAAAATAATGACGACAACACATGAGTAATGTCCATGATGGTGTCTAAATACACATTCCCGGTATTTTTCGATCCAAATAAAAGAGGTAATTTCCAGACAGAACAAGGTTGTTTCAATCCTCGGGTAAACACAGTATTCAAATCTCTTCTGGGCAAGTGGCCAATATGCCAGGCACCCTTGCAGCTTTTCAGGGTATTTAAACGAACCAATAGCAGAAGACAATGCTATTGGTTGGGATCACTAGAGAGCTTTATGGTAGGAGTTGATCCTTCAATCCTTCTGTTGCTACAGTGCACTGTGTCCCCAATGATCTAGGTCAAGAAGACCAGATAACTGTATACTACCAGACAGGAACAACCTCTACCTCAACAAAGAAAAATATTCCCCCTGACATTTATGTTATTGCATATCTTAGATTGCAAGAAGTGATCTATAAACAAACTCATAATGTGGCATTGCATGTATGAAAGTCATAAAGAAAAGCCAATTAAAGAACTCAATAATGTCAAATGTCAAAGGTGATGAAATTTAAACAACAAAATTGTTGTGTGTTTTTCACACTCTGAAGCAACACAAGCAGCTGAAACAACTGTGGGGGTATTGTTTTGGTTTCTATAAGACCCCCCCCCCCCTCCCCAGCAAGCTGTCAAACAAGCCTTGAGCTTATATTAGCTTACTTTGAGGATCCTGGTATCCTCTCTTTCAGAATCTGTGGATTGTCGCCTTGTGCACAGGAGACTCAAAACACCACATGTTAAGTTCTTCATCGGAACCACAGGAATTTAAATCGCCTTTGTCTCAGAAATTTGGGAATCCTTATAACTCTTCACTGTCACCAGTGGTTATATGAGAATAAACAGCTGGTCCAAGTCCAAAACAAAACAGCAAATTTCTAGTTTCAGTTTCGGTAGGTTGTCTATGTTCTATTCAGAACACCTTGAAATTTAAACTTAGATACTCAGTAATGTATGTGTATCAAAACAGTGCACCGTGAGCAGACACTAGGAAACGCAAATGTCAATCAATTTTATAAAGACAATATGTGATATCAAACAGCACCATTTGAAGTAAAAAACACACTGATCAATTTTGCTTGGCTCCTCAACATAACCAGATGATCAGTCAGTGTAACAGTTTTGACTCTCCAACATATGCAATTTATTATCAGCATGCAAACTTCTGATCCCAACAATACATTGACCTTTTGACTAGGTTATAATATTTTTCCGATAAGCTCAATAAAAAATAATGGAGATCGTCAGAATCTGTTGGCCTTCTTTCCAGATAAGGTTGACACTACACGCATCTTATCACCACGTGTGTCCATCAAACACTTATTTTTACAGCACAGTGCGATAATGTTAGAAGGTCTCACTGTAGAACCTAGGCAATCGTACAATATTATGACGTCATTGCCATCAAAACCTGATGTCAGAGATAGAGGGTGGTATACAAGATCATGACATTAAGTTCAGTGCTCGGTGATTGTTTCTCTGATACAGATGGTTCCAAAAAAAACTCAATGATTTCCAGTACAGGTAAGTCACCTGCACTAGCTGACATTAGATATCAAAGATGTAAAAATCGATTCAAAATAATCAGTCTTTGACAGAAGGAATGAAGTAAATTAATTGAGATGAAGATGAATATCTTTAAATCGAAAGAATTCAACACATAGAACTAACAAAATGCCCCTAATGAACATGTATAGGTACCACTTTGTGAAAACTGACATTTTTTAAAGTTAATATACTCAATCTCTTCTGAAATATTCATTGAAGGATTAATGCATCCACAAATTCTTCAGTTAAATTGTTAGACTCAAATAAATCAGGATCCATGCAAGAACATGGAGTAACTCTCTTGACATATAATTCATGTAGATTGAAGAATCAAATTTTGATGATTCCCTGTACTTATATATACCTGTATGTTAATGTGTTTATTTACTTCTCTGTTTAATTTGCATCATGCATATGCATGATTTAATTTATCACGTTTTTATCTCAAAATGAGGTTGATATCTCTCATGCAATTATAATTTTTTGATACTGAAATGGGATGATGTGACAATGACTTTTATGCATTAATCAGCTGTTAATACTCTTGAAATGATGCTAATGTAGTAGGGTCTTTTGCATTAAACCATGGAACCAAAAAGGGTTAAATTAAAATATTAATTGTTTCAACATGTGATTCAAAAAAGATCCAAACTGCATGATTTGAAATAAAAAAATACTCAGATTTTTAATCACTCTTTAGTGGGTTTTCTATTCTTAATTAACATACATCATGCAGTCAAACTTTACCTGACCCACCCCCCTCCCATATCCTTTAATATGCCATGTTGAATCCCAGGGTCATGTGCAAACTCCAAGTGGCACATCTGTTGGGAATTACATGTAGGCTTAACATGTAAGAAGATTATGAGGCTTACACAAGGAGGGGTTAAACAAAGCTTAGGAGTTCAGTAGTGGGTCAAAACAATGCCAATATATACACAGGAAGGATTAAATATCCATCTACAAAGTCACTCTATTTCCAGAGAAGTTAATGCTTAAGTATGAATTTCCTTTTTATTTGTGCATAAACATGATAAATAACACAATGTATAAACAAACCATAATCGTCTTTTCAGATCTCTTATTTTTAGCATTATACATTTAAATATTCTCCCCATTACTTTTTAGCATTACATTTAAATGTATATTTAAATTTCTGACCTAGCTGTGTAAAATACAATTTGCAGTACCTCATAAACTCAATGATATAAACTACATTAAAAAAAATCTATAACAAACCCACTTATTATCCTATATTTCTCACCTGTAGCCTTCCCACTGTCATTCTTTTCAATATCTTTCCCAGATTTCGCCAAGCTTCACAAAAGGTCAAGTGTCATCTACCCATCAGTATATCCACTTCAAAAATTCAAATCAACTTATCAAGTCCAGAACAAGACACAAAATCAATATGGTCACTCTCTTCAAGAGTCTCTTTGGCAAAAAATCCAATTCCTCTCACAGCTGCCCAAATTCTGTAGTATGGAATTCTAAAGGTGTGATCACTCTACCTTCCAATGAACACCCACAGTAAAACTTTTAAACTGTCCCACGGTATGTGACCTAATTGAGACCTTCACAGGCAGTCATCCTTGCATGACCTAGAAAATCTAGTGTAAACAAATATTGAGGGGGAATGCCAAAGCCAGCCTCAATCTGGTGTTGGATTCTCCCAGTCAGACAATGAAACTGAGGCCACTCAAAGGAGACCAATAGGAGGCCACTCCAAGGGGATCAAACTGACCATGTGTAATGGGTATAATGGATTAGTAGGGGCTTCGCTAAATGATAAAGAGATATTCACAGTATGGAGCTCAGGGTTTGGTAAAGTATAAACAATCAAAGCATGGGCAGGTTTCCCCTCAGGGTGTTTTGACTCCAGTGATAGATTATCCGTAATTAACAGATTATCCTTTTCTTGTGGTGAGAGGATAATTAAGTGGTCTGTGATCATAGTAATGATTGTCCAATTATTGCACTTATTTGACAACAAAGGTGGTAATTAGGTTATATACACAAAACCTGTTTAGTTTGGGCTATATAAACAGACATAAAATTCACTATTCTTTGGTAGAATTGACAATTTGATTACAGTCATCAAATTTTTATTGATTTTTCTATATCAAATAAAAATCAAAAGTTGGCATTATATATGGTCATATTGATTTTTTCATATCTTTATTTTATAGACTTAATTTAATATATGATTAGTGCAAATATCACCACATGATCAATGTGCAATTGAAGTTTTTAATTTTGACAATCTAGCTTTTAGAATACATGGACATCATCACTTTGATTATGGTGAACCACATTAAGTAATATATCCTATGTTTTTGGGGTAGGGGATTGCAACAAAACATAGAAATACATTTCACAGGGAGGAATTTGAAATATTTTATAACACACACATACATTCAAAATGTAATTGAAAGAATGTGGTCAGACAAGCGTATAATTATAGCTAGTAAATAAACCCAGGTGTGTGGAAGTTATAGCCATACATGTACCTTAAGGGCATGTATGGGGTCATCCCAGAGTTCACAGGACAACCTATTCAATAAATAATAAGATGTCAACACCCCTAGAAGGTCTCCATTATGTATAGCTGGTGGGGAGCCCTTATTGTGTCCATGCCATGTAGAATGCAATACACATGCATAAAGGAATGTGCATGACTGCCAATAAACAATCAGCAAATCTGAATAAGATCATTAAGTCACTGTATGCAGGGGCAGTCATAGGGCATATATGCCATGACTATACATAAGGCTGCAGGTAACTGGCCTGCCTTCATGGATTTCATAAGCATGTATTTACAAAGTGCATGGACACATCCAAACTCATAAAGAGTCCATAAGTATCTGACAGACATAACAGGAAAAACTTAAGTTATAATCATGATGTGGGCACTCAACTTAATTGTCTCTCTGATGTACCTCAAGTAGACTGAAGATGTTCACGGGACACACTCAGCTCACAGTCTTCATTTATTAAGACCGTAGCCACTAACAATGATTCCTTATACTGAGGGTGGTGTACAGACTTCCTTATGTGGATAATTCAAACAACTTTTCAGTTCTCTTTTACCACTCAAGTACTCTGTACTTAGCACAAGGATTCTGCTGATATATTTCTTAAAAGGCTGCATGGGCGAATTGCACTGCAAGCAAGCATGCACGCAGATCTCATTTTTCAAACATGGAAGTCACTCAACCTACACAGTAATTTTCTGGACAATAATAAAATGCACCAGACTTTCACCACAAAAATGCTATATTATTCACAACAATTTCAACAAGATGGCGATAAGAGATGGAACATGATTGTCTGTACACTATATCATATATCATATATTGCAGCAAATCTCTTGTCAGCTAGTGCATATTTAGACTACATGGTCCCATACGGAACACCCTATATCCGATACAATGATTCTAATAAACATGCCTGTCCGAGAGGGTGATATGTACTTACATCTCCATAAGAAGACTGGGGGGTGGTCACACACTCGTTGCTAGTATTGACCTCCGTGTACTTCCCAGGTATGCCTGTATCGGGGTCATCCGGCGTCAAAATCCGGTGAGGGATGTTCATCTTGCCGTTATCCCACCTTCAATAGAGAAAGAAACATTCTTCAAAAAGCTGCATGTAGTTTTTAACTTGCAATTGAATCTGTATTTTATCTACAAGTCTGTGTAAAACCCTACATTAAAGTGAACTTCCATCTCAATCTTGAATGGAAAAATAGTCAACACCCACAAAACTGCACCTGAGCTAGAATTTGTTTTGAAATTCTCTACAAAAAAAACACCCAATGCAGTTCCCTCTCTGATAAAGAAAACTCAAACTGTTGTTTGAGATTGTGTTAACACATGATACAAAGTGATGGCAATGTTTAGCTACCACTAAATAGCCAAGCTTATCTCCCCTGAAACAACACCTACTGTCTGGTCAGCGTCTAATAACAGAGGAAATTTGGGAGTTCCTATAAACTGTCAGAGAAATTAACACCATAATTTCATGTTTTTATACTTTCTCACCTCCTCTGTGGAATTTTTTCTCTCATCCCCCTTGATCTTGGCTCTTCTAGATATAGATGTACTTTATGGGAAAGTATACTTTTTACCAATTTTATGAGTCGAGACAATCAATAACACAATATCAGCCTGCATTATATATGCATTTCAAAGTTTGGCTCTAACCTCAGCTGTTTTTGATAAAGTTGTCAATTAACATTAAATTATACTGATAACCAACTCCTACTTCAAATAATCAAACTAAAAATATACAAAGATATCAGCTGAACAGAAATATCTGCATTGAATTAGGGATATCTATAGACAAATATTCAAGGCAATATGAATGTTTTGTGTACGATCTGTCAGATAATTGTAAAGAGTGGTTATTGGGCAGAGTTTACAATTTATGACTTTATTTTTATTAATTTGTATTAATTAACCTACCAGCACTCATAAACTGAATTCAATAATGACACTGAATCTGACACATATATATGCGTATAGATAATACCATGGACTATGGAACTGATGAACATTGTTATAATGATAACTAGCAGAAATTCCTATTGTATTGTGTGTAAAATAATACAAATAAATTGTACACGTCTGCACCATATATTGATCACGAATGTTGTGTTGGTGCCACTGCCTATAATCCTCAATATAATGTCTCTGCATTGTGAGTTGTTAATTTTTCTTTATGCTGGGCCCAAAACATTACATACATAATTAAATGACACCAGCATAATAACAATCAAAACAAAATTTTGTTTGTGTTAATTGATAACCCATAATCAAAACAATTCATCATCAAGAAAACATCTACAAGCCAACTCATCGCATGTAGAATGTGAATGTGATGGATCGGTACATAGATGACCTGACCCAGGAAAATTGTTTATACTTGGCCATCAGGTCGTGTATATACATACAGTACCTATAAACTGTTTTTGTTGATGTTTCTTATTTTTTTGGCCTATCTAGAACTAGCTAACTCCAATCCCAAAGCTTGTAGACTATTACAAATTCATTGTAAGAATTTGAAAGGAACAATGACATATTCAACATGACGTTAATTGTGTGTACCCACCATGCATTAAAACTGAAGTACATACGTAATATACAATTATAATCAAATGACTCAATGTGATGCAAGTCGGCATTTTTTTTTTAACTATACTATATATTGCTTCACTACTATAAGTGAAAATGGTCACACTGAATGACTCTAGGGCCCAGATTTCCTTAACAGTAAAGTGTTTGAAATGAATGCATCATATACAGATCAAATAACACCTCAATGATGCACTCTCCCATGTATAAGATGAATATGAATGAACTTTTTATTTTCATTTGAATGTTTCTAAAAAATATATAATTATATACATCACTATGACACTTGTCACATCTTGTTGCATTCATCTATGTAAAGCCTGACACTGGAATATACAAACTCAAATAGAGTAAACTTTTAATTTCCTTATATAAATGCTGCGTAGAACGGAAGAGTACATGCTTGGCCAAAAAAACATAAACAAATGGAGAATTCTAATTGTAAATACACTATTGTTTTTTGTTTGAAACACTCCTTTAATTTACGCTGTGGCAGGCAAAATGGTTTTAACCCTCAGGAAATAACATGCATGTCAAATTGGGTAATATGAAAATTGGGATGATCCAAGTACATCTGCAGGTCAGCCTAAGTAACAGTTAGGCCAGAGCTGTCAAAACATAATGGCCCATATCATCTCCCAAAATTACTCCTGGCATTTTGATGAAACTTTGCAAGCATGCATAGAAACAGAAATGGCTAGACTTACAACACAATATCTAATAATCCCATTCTTCCAAAACCAGAATCCAAGAACACAAGTTAATGTTAATTGCACACTATGCTGTTGCAGTCAATATACGCCTCAGTTTGATCGATGTTTTCACCAACCAGACAGCATGATTATAATGTCACATTACATACAGTGCAGATGAAATGGACCAATTTGGGACAACAGCAGAATAAATATACATCATGTAAACTGTTCAAGTAGCCTGATTTACATTACTCATTCTTGAGTACTTCCTATGAACTTTATGCATAATGTACCACCACAATACTATGTCATAAATGCAAGAGCTAGCTAGCTGGTGCTTATAGTTTTCGTTTTTTAGCAGGAAGTATTTCTAGGAGGAAAACAATTTCTGTGCTCATGCAAGTTATATCATCATCACACTGGAATTATTTTGGGAACATTTCAATGAAATTCAGATACAAAAACAGAACATGCATGCATTGACATAATATCATGAAATCCCTTCATAAATCAAGAGAGAGATGGTTAAGGATGAAATCTAAGGCATCTTTTCAACATTTCTCAGTAAATGAGAACAACTTCAGTAGCAAACCATGCAATCAGAATAGGGCAAGAAAGACTAGAAAAGTACCAGAAAAACCATAGACTTTACACATAAGATGACCATAGATACAATGAATGTACCCGGGTATGTGCCAGGTATATGAATCTGATTCAACATCAATCATTTCTCATACCCTGTTCACTTTGTAAAACATAATGACACATAAAACCAATCTTTTGGTCAGTCTGTCCGTCCGTCTGTGTTTGTCCATTGGTCAAAAGTCTTTTCCCAAATAAAAATTAAGAAAGCAAAAGATTAAGATATGTTATTCATTAAAAAATATCAAAAGCCAACAGTTGTGTCAAAGCTTTTGTATGGTCATTTGCAGATTTTCAGGTCAAAGGTTTAATCCGCAGCAAATCCACAAAATCTCCACATTCAAATTAATTGAAGGCATTAGCATTTCAATTACCATAACAAGAGGTCCTATTACAATAAATCAGATTGACCCTTTGTGTTGAGTTTTGCAAGATTTCTTACCTGTCCAGCGGTTTCTCCTCTTCGTTCATCTCCTCTTTCCATGCTTTCCTTTGACTGACACATGTACATGTTCCCAAACTGACCAGAAAATTCATCACAAACACTAACTGATAATCTGCCAAGGATCAGAATCTCAAAATAGAATGTCCCAGGTAACACATGTACACTTCACAAAACTTTCAGATTTTCACAATAGGACCAGATGTTGGAGTATATGACTTCAAAAAAAGACATTCACATGACAATCTATCATCCGTCCCATGAATGAATATCAAGATTTTTTCTCTGAACCTAATATAATGTACTTCTATTAATTATGGTTCATGAGATTTCACTATGATTTAAAAATCATTCAGACAAGACAAATAAAAAATTTCACCAACACAACTAAAGAAACAAACATGGGGGATCAGATCACTGAAATATCTCTATTATCATGTTTTCCTCCACACAGAGTGAATCTTCTGTCTTATTGTTGTAAAAAGTTCCTTCGTGTTTACTGCTCTGAATCACAAAAAGTCTTCTAACCCAGTGCAAAACACTTCACCTCACCAGCTGAGCAATAACTGTACACTCTTCACCTTAAAGGTTGACTCGGCGGTCCACAGAACAGGTATTTTTGCCTTGTACAAAGTCTACCTACGTGGGATGCATGACAGATGGACAAAAGTTTTCAGGTAGGACGTAGCTCTAACCAGTGATAATAACAATAACGCTCTAGACCAGCACAGGTAATGTTGTAAGCGCTTGTCTGCCCTCGGGTCCAAAATTGTACACATGAAACACTCCTGCATATCAAGTTGTTTTTTTTTAAATTCCAAACCCACAAACACACATAAACATTTTAACACACTCCAATGATGCATAAAAAACACCTTCACTACATAAAGCACTGAGAGAACGTACACCAGTCCTCATAGACCTTTATACCAGTAAAGTGTAACAAAAACACACGAAAAGATCAATGGTTAATTATCACTTGGAATGCACACATTAACCAAAGTATATATAATTGGCCACTAAGTCTGAGAAACAAAACACCAATTAATTTCTGCTGAACCCTGCAGATATCTTTCCTGCAATGGTTTGGAAAGGCTTCCAAGAACTAGAGTCCTCCCATATTTCCCCCGTATTTCTTTCTTTGTCTGCTGTCCTATATCCAATAATCTGATGAATCATAATTTTGTCTTGAATACATTAAAACACAAAGCCAGAGATGTGGAATAAATCAATATCCGAATAGGAATCAATGGATGCGACGAGGCTTTATAGGATTTCTGTGACCGGCTAGACAAACTGGACTTCTGGGAAAGGCAAGCCAACCAAAGGAATCGAGGCATAAAGGGAATCCATTAGGAAGAGCCACAAAAATAAAGGTTAAGAGCGTTGGCTTATAATAAATATTCATGGACTGCCTACAGACAGGTATAGAATGAAAGGATTCATATTAAGAAAATACAGCCCCAGGTAAAGTAACAAGTAATTAATTGAATTGGATTGTAGGTAATCAACTCCAGACCACTTTTTTGCACTAAATCTATGGACCTTTTAGGTCAAAAACAGTTGTCTTATTGCATAGAAAATAGGTACAAAGAAAATAATTATCCCATGGTGCAGAGAATTGATTTTTGTTGTCTGCTGCATGCAAAAAATTTCCTTTGTACTGGCTCCTGCATTTTGTCTGCATGTCTCTAAAGTGTGCAATTCTGCAGAATTTTAAATGTTTATTTTTGGAAACATTTACTCAAGGGATCAAAACACTTATACATTAGGTTAATGAATTCTGATTATCATGTCATAATCAATTTTTCAAATGAGCATTAATGACAGAAACATCATATCTCTCAAAGTTGAGTAGCAAAGGATCTAACCAACTAGCTGCAGCAACAGAGAAACAAATTCCAATGCAGCATGCACACAAAATGAAGAAATTTTTTTTTTCCTGTATTTACATTTTATCCAAAAAAAATAGTAGGGCATTGACAGCATTGTCTTGTTATTGTAGGCCTGCATCTGTAACCTAAGAAAAGCTAATTTATCACTATGATCTATCCATCACTCAATAGGGGTTTGGATGAAGCAGACTGCCAGAATCCATCATCAGAAGGCCACTTCATTCTTCTTCCTCTCAGGCCCTGGAATAGTTTCCCTCCCTAGTCTTATTGGTAAACAAACCAACGGGTCAGAACAGAAAAAAAAACACCCACAAGGCCATAACGATTTCAGTACCTGGCTCTACCCTCTTTCAATTAGAAAAAGAATTTCTTCAGATAAACAAATTTAATACCCTGTCTGAAATCCACTGACCCATGAAGCACAAACATAACTCGGATGTGAGACACATCCATGTAAAGTGTAAACACAGGAGTACAGCTGCACCGAAAGGGTGTCATTTTAAAGTTGGTGAAATGAGAAAGGACATTTTTTCAATATGATCCATCTTTTGAGTCATGAGAAATGTAGTGTATCCAATTCTTGCTAAAGAAGACAGAACTACTTTGATCATATTACTGAAATTTTAACATTAATGGGCAATTTTTAGAGTATTTGTCAGAATTATTTGCATTTTACATACTATTTTAGATAAAATACCTAAATTTGCAATATACACTAGATTTATGTTTGACTTGACCTTCTCAATCAAAACTAGTGTCACATTTCAATCTGACCAAGCCCAATTCATTTTCATCAAACATATAAAGTGATACATCAGGAAAAAAATAACAGTCACCCATGCTTACACTACTTAATTAAGGGCTAATGAATGAAGCTTTTTGGAACATCATTTTCCCACAACGTCCATGAAATATAACTGGCAGAGCCTAGCTGATCATCAGACACATGAACTCAACAGACCAGTGAGAAATGCCTTGGCGAAACCTTCACAACCATAAACAAGATGTTTAACTGGTCTGTTAATGGCTGTGTTAATAGAGGGAGGGGGTGGTTTGTGGAGTTGAGACTAGTACATGTACCTACCTTGTAATATTCAAGGATTATGTGTCAATGGGTGGGTAGGGTTAAGACTGGTACATGAATTCAAGAGAGTGAGGTTGATGGGTTGAGCCTGGGACAGGTACCTATACTTGGTAAACTTCAAAGTATCATGCAGTATTAAGATCAGACGACACATTCCTTGAGCATCTTTTTTGTAATGATAATTATTTTTCA